>PVHY01005119.1:0-86058 GCA_004024945.1 Uropsilus gracilis | reverse complement strand
CTTTCTTTTCTCTCGGTGTCCCACGCTGCTCGACTTCTCCCAGGTGCTTCAAACTTCTTCCACGGTGGCTGATGAAAGAATCAGCCTTCCAAATCGCTGGCGGTCTCTAGGTACCAGCTCTCCACAGCACCTTGCTACAACGCCACTCTCTCCACGCTGGCCGCACTTCTGCCGGCCGCCATGGCTCCTCGTCCCCTCCAGCTCACTCTTCCAGGGGGCTTTCTCCTCCAACTCCCACTTCTGGCCGCTACCCAGACGCCGCTCCTCCGGACGCCGCTCCTCCAACTCCTTCTCTCTAGTCCTCTCGCGGCTTCTCCCAGACGCTGCTCCTCCAACTTTTTTTCTCTCGCGGCGGCCTCTCCTTCCCACCGTGCTCCTCCAACTTCTCCTTTTTAAACTGCCCCCAGCCAATGGGAGCAGAGTACTTTGTTAAATGCTACCACCTGGAGTGGGGGGGTTAGGGCCACCCAGTTTCATATGGAGTACTATTGTACTTTCTTTGTTGCAACATAGCTACTTAGTCTCATCTGAAGTTTTATTGAATACCTTGTCAGCAGATTACACATTCTGTCAGCATATAAATAAGGATGTTGGCTCAGGGGCAGTAAATCCAAACATGTATCCAGATGCATTGATTCCATCCTAGACCCCATCTGAGCACTATCCATTTATATGAGTTTTCTTGTTACTTGTGAATGAGTCAGTGAATTATGCCCCAATTTTAAGGATTATAAAATGTAGCAATTTGTCATATACTTTAGGATGCTCTAGCGGTCTTGGACCACTCTCTAGGTAAAAATTGCATCCACATGGTGGACCAATGAATTTTTGCAGGGCTTTAGTTCCATCTCTGAGGTGCCATAATCTATTAACTATTCACATAGATCTCTGTGAATCAGAAAACACATGGGCACACACAAACACATGCCTCTCTCCCACGCTGTCACTAACTGACTGTTTCACATAGTTAAGTGCTATGAATAAAGTGGCTTCTATTATTTCAGAATTTTGTTATTTCCAGAGAGGACAGTTACTACTGCGTTCCCTTTCACCAGAACATTTATTATTGCTTTGGAAAGTGTAATGACATCCAAATTCACATAATACATTCCTTTAGCATGCTCACTTCTTTGTCTTTTGGTTTCTTCTTCCACTGCTTTGCTATAGAAGCTCTGGCATTTCTTCATCGATTAGTGCAAGTGATAGCTTTCTCCAAGATTCTAAGATCCAATAATAGCATTTTAGCAGCACTCCATGGGTCTCTGGCAATTTACATTCAATAAAAAGAATATTTTCATATCAATAAACGATCTTATCCAACTTTATATTCTGTTCTCCTTTGATCCAGTTATCCAGAATCCTTTCCTATACTTGTTTTTCCAGAATTCCTGTTAATAGTGACTAAGCCCTTCCTCTTACATAGTAGGCCCATCATTGCCTTAGTTGCACTGGTTGATACTTGAAAAGAGGAGAGGTGAAAGATAACTTTTATTATCTATGTCATCTTCAAGAAGAGGTTGAATATCAGTTTCAAAAAGTCACTTCTGTAAGTTCAAATAATTCAAGGAATTGGGGGATTCAAAGTTTTCAAGTGTGTTGACCCAGATAGCCCCATCTCAGTCTTTCCCAAGAAGATATGAGACAGTTGATAAGACTTGCAGTGTTGAGGATAAAGTATTTTCTGGAGCTCTACTATCCTTATAATTAATTCTAAGGCCTGATTCCTACCATGAACTGTGATCCATTTGCAGAAGATATTTCTATTCTTGTACTTTTATTCAATTTTAGTAACATACCTGAAAATAACTATTAATCTCAACATTTATGCCCCTGAAATTTTGAATCAGTGAAATTCCCTTCCTGATTCAACTTCCTCCTATATTTGGATCTAGGATCCTGCTCTAGTCTCTACACAATTTAATCTTATGTCTATTTTCCATCATGATTTCAATTTCTCCCCTTTTCATTTTAAATTCTATCTCAATTCTTTTTACAAACATTCAAAAATCCCATTATCACCCCATCTTTCACAATGACAACTTTGTCTCATCAAACCTGGAAAACCACAATTTTCTTAGTTGTCTCCTCTGAACTAGTTCATATTGCTACCAAAAAAATCACATGACAGGAGAGGTGAGCTACAACAAAATTTGTGATTTTTATCTTCACAAGAGTCTTCAGTGAGACCTGTTATGGCACTCACCAAATTCTCACAATTTTGATAATGTAATAAAGTTGTTTCAAATCAAATTTAATATGACTAAGCCTTCATTCTCAATAAACTTCCTTGTTGTATGCGAGAGAGAAAAAATAAAACAAAACTTAAATTATGTGCAATTTTCTCCTTCAGTATTGGCCAACCTCCTACTTGTAATCCATAACACCAGTCCCAGAAAAAATAATGTTTTTGTTCTTTTGCACACCAAAACCTTCATCTATAATTTTTATCTTGAAGTTTTCTAACTATACTAACATTAAATGGTTGTTATACACTAATGAAAGATAATTCCAAATTTCAAATCCTTGTGACCTGGTAAAATGATCACACAAGATTAACATTAACCAATCCTCCCACCACTCTTGCTTATCTTTAATTGATTCTAATCCTCTCATTCCTCTTGATCTCTAAATACCTTAAGTATTTTTATTTTAATACTGTCTTTCTTCACTATCAATTTCCCTTCAAGGTATCACTCTAGTTCTACTCCTTAGAAAAAAAATACAGTATTTCCTTTCTATCCATACTTCCTCATCTCTAATTTATTCATCAATCATCTGCCTCACTTTCTCATAAATCTAATATAATTGCCACCAGTTAATGCCTTGAAAACAATTAGCCTCCTATCAATCCAATCCTCTCAAACTGTACATGGCATTTTATTCTTTTCTCATTTTAGAATCTCCTCCATTACAATATCACTTACATAACTTTATTCTTACTTCTAAAGCCACCCCATTTCTCAGTCTTATTTATTATTCTTTTATTCCTTTGCTAAAAACTGACTTCCTTGCCTTTCTCTCCCATTACCCCTCCCCTACAGGCACCCCAATACAAACATCTTAAAAAGCTAATCAGTGTCTTGGAGAAACTTATTAAGCAGTTCACTGAGCAATACTGAACATAATATTCCAAAAACATTTACAGAACTTGTAGTGATCAAATATAAATTACTATACAAAGCATTATGGTACATTAAGTGTTTGAGGAAGCACAGGATAGAAGATTCAATTGTTAAGGTAATTCATTAAGGTAGATTTCTCAGAGGTGCTATGTGTAAAGAAGCTGAGGAAAATGAATTTTCTCTCTCATATATTTAACTTGAAAATGATGATCATTCATTTTCCCTTTTTCTCAGAGCCAAAACAAAATTTCCACAAGCTGCTTTAGTAATCAATCCTGTATGTTTAATGATCCTTCAGTTATTTTAATTTAGTCATCCATGAAATCATGAAAAAAATATTTGCTTAAGTTCAAATTCATAGTCTTTAGCCTCACTTTGTACATGATCCACATCATGACAAATTAAATAAAATGTGTGTAGCTTTCACCAGGTGCTAGAATAGATATCTATCAAGGTGTTTGAATATTATTTTTACCAGTGAATTAATGTACTCAAAGCCATCCTTTGAATTCCATCTATCTTTGTTCTCTCCAGGCTCTCCAGTCATATGTCATAACCATCCAAAGCTGATGATACACACGGTTCAAATTCATAGGTCCTTTAATTAGCAATACAACTTTTTACTTATTACTTGAACTGATCTTTCATTTAATCAGAGGATAGCAAAAATTACATGTACATATATAAATCATAGGATATATATGTGAAAATGAGATAGTTTATGTGAAAGAATCTGATTTATTGAATTACTCACTAAACATTGGTCATCTACCTTTCCTCCAGTTTATTGAAAGTGAGGTTATTTTCTTTCTGTACATTTTATCTTTCATTTCGATAGCAAATAAAGCATTTAGAAAAAAAGAATTTTTAAATCAAATTGTTTCCAGTTTGTTGCCATTATAAATATGCAGCAATATGCCATGCATCTTTCTTTAGCATACTGTATTTGACAGTCCCAGGAAAACTTAAATACATATACCTTCTGCTGAAGTCACTGTCTGCTATCACTGTAAGAGTTATGATAGAAACAATTATAAAGATATTGCCAATCTATCATTATGATGGCTCTGCATACTTTCCTGCTGCTTGTTCTCTCTTTTCTAGACTAGTTAAAGTATTATACAGTTCTTACTACAGAGAAGGTAGTAGAAATTATAAATTCAGGTAGGAAAACATGCAAGGATAACTATACATATGGAGTACAGTTGACATTGAAATTTAAAATATATGAGAGTTCAAATAAAATATGGAAAATAAATTCACATATAAAGAAGTAGAGGCACTAAGATATCTTTAAAAGATATCAGTAGGTTGTTGTTATGAAGAAAAATGAAACTCAGTAGTCACTGAGGAACTCTCAGGTTGACAAAAGTTAATTCAATAATCCCCTTGCAGGGGAGGGATATGAATATACTTCTATTGTCCACTAAAAATGGCTTCAAAGAATACAGTGAAGAAATGAAGATACCCATATTTTTGGAGGAAAGAAGAAAGAAATAGATTTTAAAGAAATCATTATTGGTTGAAGAAGAGATACATGTGATTTATAAAGCCAACTCCATTTGGGATTCATTCCAATGGTAAATAAAGTGGCAAATGTAATGGAAAAATCTCTGTGAGCTATATTTCACATCTCCCTGTAAATTAGGATAAGGTCTATAAGCTACCAAAAAAATAAAATAAAAAAGAAGAGCAAGTGGAGGAGGAGGAGGAGGAGGAGGAGGAAGAACAAAACATAGCTCGATAAAGAAATGACCTTTAAAAATTATAATGAAGGTCTTGTTACTTTTATTTACAGAAAACAGTAATCTTATAGATGTGTTACAGTTCTTTTTCTCTAACCCAATTTATCTCACTGTTTTCAGTTATTGGCTCTAAATAGTATGTTTCCTTCAGCAATTTCTACATTTTTAAAGTTACTATTGCTTTGCATTTAAGATGCTATGGCAAGAATTGTAACGAGAATTTTAAATCTGAACAAAATCTCTTGAAGTTCTAAATGAGGCCATCAAAGAGAACATTCACCAGATGGAACCAGTGATTGATCTAAAGTTTTCAGTCTTACTTTTAATCTTTTGTTTCCCTGTAAAGACAAATTTTGCAGAATCGTCTCTCTTCTTATGGACTTAAAATAAAATGCAGTTAAAATAGAGGTTTTGTATTTAGGTATGATTACAGAACAGAAAGTGGAAAGTCTTCTGTCACATTCCAATAAAAAGATAAGACAGTCTAAAGAGAATGTGAATGCCTCCATTTGGAGTTCCAATTCTATTACTCCTAGGTTTCTTTTTCACTGTTGTGTGGAGGGCAATACCCAGCAGTCCCTGCATCCCTGAATGATGACCTATCTGAGTTTAAGATGCTCATGAAGATAGATCTATGATTCCTTGAGATACTGCTGGACAGCATTTCTGTCCTTTTAATATAGAAGCATCTTCTCCTTCTATTCCTCATATACAAACTGAATAGAGATGTTGCTGAAAATGTAAATAATGGTGGAGCCACAATTAGAAAAAAGAGTAGGAACCTGATTTTTCTCATGGATATTGTTTTCTTTTTCTGTAAACAATAAATAGGTTATCACTGAATTAAGTTACTAAAATGTTTTTGGTTTATTTATTATTTCAGTGAGCCTAACTTATTCATACCATATATTTCCTTGAGGATCTCACACTAAATTTTGTTCTTAAATGAAAAAACTTGACTAATCTCATCATTAATATCTACAAGAATAACTTTATGTCAATTTGGCTAGGCTATGGTGCCTAGCTATTTAGTCAAACATATATGAACAGTGTTGTGAAAGCACTGTTTAGATAGTAATAATATTTAAAATAGCAAATAATGGGTAAGTAAATTACTATCCCTAATGTGGGGTCTAGTCACCAAATAAGTTGAAGACCCTAAGAAAAAGAAAGACTAAGCCAATTAAAAAGAAAGAAAGAAAGAAAGAAAGAAAAAGATATTAGCTGACAAGTGAAAATGAAGAAACAAGTTACCAGGTCCTGTGAGATGCATTAAAACTGGTACTAAAAGAGAAATACATAACATTATAGGAACAGATTTACATTATAAATAAAGATCTCAAGCAATCTAACTTTACATCTGGAGAAACTACAAAAGAACAAAGAAAAACAAAAATCAGTAGTAGGAAGGAATTTATGAATAGACTGAAAATAAATGCCTGTACATGTCCACCAAAGATCAATGAAACCTAGAGCTGATTTTTTTGAGGGACATAACAAGGGTTAACCTGATGGAGAAGACCTCTATAAAACATTGGGTTAACTAGTGGTAGCAATATCTAAAACTTGCATTTCTATTTCTATTTTAGGTCACTCATTCTCAAAACATCTTCCTGTTCATTATTTGCAGTAATTATTCAGTCCTGACAGGATCATTTGTTGTAATCAGTTTGGGGTATATGGCTTCCTGCTAATCCCCACCTTGCTAGCTGAATATTCTCTAAAAGCTCTTTCTCTGCTGATTTCAGTGTTTCTTCATAGGCTTCCCTGTACTCACTATTCAATTCTTAAATGTTAATACACACCTAGTTTGGAATACTTTTAAACACAAAAAGTGTAAATAAATGTACTTTAGACAAGTCATTTAAAAGTTTGAAAAACTAGTTGAAGGCCAACAACGTGCAAAATAATCATTAATTGTGCTCTTAATAATTCAAAAGGGAGTGCAAAACAGGACATAAAAGATAAGCAAAAAGAAAAATTCAATCCAAGATTTCTTAGTCCTTTTTTCTCCTTGTGATGGTAAGAACTCATTTATAATAAAAAAGATTATAGACACAGTTTTTACCTAGCCATTTTTACTAAAGTCAAGTATCAAGGTGGGACAATAGATCAGGACAACTCTTAATGCCCAAGGCTTCTGTATTTTTTAATTCTATAAATGTAGCACAGATTTGGATTTGCCCATTGGTTACCTTTAGAATTTGAAGGAGAATAAGAGGAGAATTAATTGGAACTTTGCCTTTTAGATTGAACAATAATTTATAATTCTATTTAATCTTACATGCAATATGAGCAGACATCTACCACAATATCTGGAAAGAGTAATTTTTTCTTAGGATGAGTCTAGATCTCCAAATTTTTTTACATATATACATATATTTCATGTTGGATCTCTACAACAATGGAACCAATTGGAGCATGAAGGACACATTTTTTAATATAACACAATTCCAATTGTATGGCAAGAGCTGAGCCCTGCACTGTACCAGCATTTTGCAGTGCTCCAACTATAAACTACCTAACAACTCCACAGTATAAACTCAAAGAAAACAGAATTAAATGATGGATGATGGGTTATGAAGATATCACTCTTTAGATATAAGGAAAACCCTGTACTTTGGCTAAGATAGGTGGCATTTATTTACTATCTGCTCCATGATTATTTGCAGAAGTGGGAGGGAAAGTAACTACATTGTGACTACAACTCATGCTCAAAATCACCTTCAAATACACTTGGACAACACAGACTGTAAATACTGACTGACAGACTTGAGTGAAAAGGTATGTGTTTGACTTAAAAGCAAAAGAACTTTTCTCACACACAAAAAAAATAGCTATAATTTTTGAATTTCCACATATCACTCATTGATATCAATATATTGCTTGCAAAGTTACATGTTATATCATCAAATTAATTTGTAGCACTTAGGGTCTTCTAATGTTCACAGATTACAAAATATAGAATAATCTAACACACTGAAAAATCCTCCTGTCAACAGTTTAATCTCTGACAGATGTATTTTAACAAGCAACTTACTCAGTGCTCCTTCAGGTTCATAACTATTTTTGCTTTTGGAAAATGTAATGGTCATGAATTTTTGTTTGCATCTCTAATGCAGCAAGATTTTAGTTTCTGGAAGGAAATCATTTCTGGGCTCTAATGAGCCAGCATGGTTCATCTCTGTAATAATAAGATAATGTGACAGCAGTTCCCTCGCAAGTTTGTGGCCCCAACTTCACATTTACCCGACTTCCACTGGACTACAGTCCTGCACTCAGCTTTCTGGGACTCTAGCATTTCTCTGCAACTTATCTGTCAGTGGTACTCATTCCTAGCCCTTCTTAAACTTCTCACTCCCTGGTCACTGACAACCTGTAACTAATGAGTGAGCTTTCACTGGGTGATTGCTTTGTGAAGAGAAATGAATAATTTACCTGATAATCATGGCCATCTATCAGACTATGCATTTTTTTCTAATAAGTGATTTTGCTATGTTTGCTTAAAACTTATGCTGAATTTTTCATGCATTGGATGAGTGCTTTCTGGCATCTGTTTATAACATCAACTGAAATTTTTGTATGAAGTGAAATATTAGGAAACGAGAATAGGAAAACTGGGTGTTTAAAAAGATATATTACCTTTCAAAATGGGGGGTTGTTGAGTCTAAAATATAAACAGGTCTATGGAGGTTTCAGTGATGCACTGTTTTCACATCTCTTGTTCAAATAAATACAAGCTGTTCAGCATACTGTGCATCATTTGCACACTTCTTAAAAGACAAATTTCCACTTAATGCTTTGAAAAGGGGGAATCTCCCAGCTAGTACTTAAGTCAAACATTCAGGATGAGTAACACCTGAATATCTGAGCATTAAAATCTCCTATTTGAAAGTCTAGTTTCAAACCTGAGGAAGTAAGCTAACATATATGCTTGCAAATATTAAAGGCATAAAAGAATATTTAATTCACGGAGTGATCACTACTGAAAAAGTGGAAGGTTAAGCAGGAGAATACACATGATGGAGCCGGGAATTTTAAATAATTACCATAAAATAAAGTACAATTTATACATTTCTAAGGAACTGTTTTTTAATTAAAATATTTTAATTTTATTTTTGGATTTCTTACACTGCATGATTGTTGATCCCCATGAGAATTTCCACCCCCTCCCTTGGTCACTCCATTTCCTTCTTTATTGCTGCTTGTCCATGTTTGACCCTTTGGTCTTTTTCTTTCCTGGAGCTATGTCCTTATCCTGGGTGAAGATGTGCTTTCTTGGTATATGGTAGACCATGCTACATAGATTTCCAGTACTAATTTTCCATCAAAGGCCAGTTCGCGTTCATTTGGCTTGTTTCAGTCCCTCCTTGTTCTTAGTGGAACAAGATTCTGTCAATTCTGTTCTGTTTCCTGTCCCATTTTATTGCATCTTTGCCATATATTCCAAGTCTTTGGCCTAGGAAACCAGATTCCATCCTTTTTTTTTTTTTTTTTTTTTTTTTTTTTTTTTTTTTTTTTTTTTTTTTTTTTTTTTTTTTTTTTTTTTTTTTTTTTTTTTTTTTTTTTTTTTTTTTTTTTTTTTTTTTTTTTTTTTTTTTTTTTTTTTTTTTTTTTTTTTTTTTTTTTTGGTAGAGAGGTTTCTCGATGGTACCAATCATTTGCAGATGGTAGCTGGTAGCTCTGACTGGTCTTTTGGTTTTGGTTTGCAGCTTTGCTGGGGCCGCTGTTGTATTTCTGTGGCCTTCCTCCCCTGTGGAAAGGGGCTGTGCTTTGACCTTGCTGACGGGTCTTTGAACTGGGATTTTGGCTCCCTAGTCTTCAATGACATCAGAGGTATAATTCTGTCATAGGTAGTCTCCTTATTTGGTATCACAGTTCAGTGTTCAATAGTTCTCTTCATGCTCTTTTGGAGTCCTGCCCAGGTGGTGTTTCCAGGGCCTTTGTTATTGTCCCTCTTCTCTTCTGTATATACGGTTGTGTTAAAAGATTGTTTTCCTTATTTCTGATGAGGGCTATTGAACAGGAGGCAAACCAGAGGGGGTTAATGGCATCTACTGCCTTCCCCTGATATCCCCTCCCCCACCCTCCCCACCCCAGCCTGTCTTTTGGAAGTACTTGGGAGTCTGGTGGTGCCTATGCATGGGTCCACCCTGGCACACTCCAGGAGGACCCAGTCTCCAACCCCCCCACCACCAAGGCTGAATGGTGCTAGTGTGCAGGAAAGCCCATGTGGCCACCAGTGATGGTGGGCAACTGCAGGGGTGAGGGTGGCTATGCCTCTAAGGAACTTTTAACATTGTAAAAAAAAATCATCTATATGCAATTTGCCATTTCAAAGGTATTTTAAATTATTACCATATTTAATATATTTTTAAATGAAAATTCAGAATTGCAACTTACTTAGCAATTTATTCAACTTAAAATATCTTTAAGTTTGAGAAACTTAGTATGAACAAAATGAAGGTAAAAACTTATCTCTTTAGTTCACATATACATCAATTATATTGAGTTTAATGTGCTTTGTTTTCATACATAATAATTCAGTTACTTTCATTCTAAAAATATAGGATCTAGTGGAATTCATGTAGTTAAAACGATGTTACTGACTAAAATATGAAGATAAAGAGAGAAAAAACAATATTTCATTTAAGTTTCTATCATTAGTGCCTAGCAAGTGTTTGGCATATATTTAGGTGTGTGACCAACTTCAGCATGAATGGGTCAATCTATGGTGAAGGAATTTTAGTTGCAAACTTGATATATTATATATGCACAATGATTTTTCTTTTTCTATATTTTAAAAATGTATTTATATATAAATTTCACATCTTTGTAATCCCAGGGATTCACCCCCCTTCCTCCCCACTGTTTCCCCCCTTTTCCCCCTGCCCCAAGTTGTGTGTTTCAGTTTGGTAGTTAGCTTGTTTTGACTTTTCCTCATGACTTTTTTTTTCCTATATCCCATATATTAGTGAAACCATTTGGTTTCTGTCTTTCTCTTTCTGACTTGTTTCTGCTAATATGATTTCTTCTAAGTACTTCCATGATATCATAAAATCATCAAATTTGTCATTTTTAATTGATAAGTAATATTCCATCGTGTATATAATCACATCTTTTTCATCCAGTCATCTGTTTTCTGGCATTTAGGTTGCTTCCAAGTCCTTGCAATTATAAATAGTGCTGCAGTAAATATCCTAGCATAGGTGTCCCTTTGTACCCACATTGAGGTCTCTTTTGGGTAGATTCCCAAGAGAGCAATTGTTGGGTCAAACGGTAGTTACATTCTCATTAATTTAAGGGTCCTCCACACTGCTTTCCATAGTGGTTGGACCAGTTTACATTCCCACTGGCAGTGTAAAAGTGTTCCTTTTTCTCCATATCCTTGCCAGCACTTGTTGTTGCCCATTCTTTGGATGTGGGCCAGGACCATTCTTACTGGTGTAAGGTGGTATCTCATTGTGGTTTTGATTTTTGCATTTCCTTTATTGTTAGTGATGTTGAGCAATTTTTCATGTGCCTGTTGGCCATCTGTATTTCCTCTTTGGAGAGTACACACAATGATTTTTAACGATGCACACCTGAAACATACATAATGTTATAATGCAGTAGCAAATTAATAGAAATATGCATTTTTCCCACTACCAATAAAGAGCAAAAATGATAAGAATAAATTATGCAGAGACTTAAGCAAACTGGATTAGACTTAGGAGAAATGTAAGTCAAATAATGAAAAAAAATTTATTATCAAACTCTTTTTAGCAAAGTTACAGTTTAGCTTACAAAATTATAACCTGTAATTTGTAAAAATGTTTTTACAATTTAGTAAATAATCACATTGCCTCATTTGCTCCTCCCCCCTGAAATCTGGATATTAGTATTTTATCATATGTATTCTATTTAAATGAATAACAGGTACAGAAAAGTTCACAAAATACATGAATAACTCATCTTAAACGCAGAGCATGACTGTGTGTAAATATAGGCCTGAGTAACTACACCAAGACCTAGAAGTAGAATATTTTCAGAATCCCACAAGCTTTCTATTCATCATATATTATCACTGATGAGTTTTACCTGTTGTACTTCATGCAGATAAAATCCTAGAACTGTTCTGCCTGACTACTTTATTAAATGTATAGCATGCATAGCATTTCTGGCAACATAGTTTCAGTTTCATTCATGTAGCTTATAGCAGTTGGTTATATTTTTCATAGCTTCATATTATTTCAGAATATCAGTACTTCAATATTTTTTATTCATTCCTTTTTGGTATTGTTTTAAGTTTTGTACTATTATTGAGAAATCTATAAACATTTTGTGAACATATTTTTGTCAACATACACATTCCATAAAACTTTTATAATTTTTATTTTTATCATAAATCCAGTTTATACACACTCGCTATGCTTGCTAACACTTCATATGTCAGTCTCTTTTTATCTGAGTTATAAGATTGTTGTGTTGTTTGACCCAGCAATTACTCTCTTGGGAATCTACCCAAAAGAGACCTCAATGTGGGTACAAAGGGACACCTGTGCTCGGATGTTTACCGCAACACTATTTATAATTGCAAGGGCATGGAAGCAACCTAAGAGCCCCAAAACAGATGACTTGTTGAAAAAAAATGTGGTATATATACACAATGGAATATTACGCATCAATTAAGAATGACAAATTCAACGACTTTATGACAACATGGATGTACTTAGAAGGAATCATGCTAGCAGAAGCAAGTCAAAAAGAGAAAGACAGATCAAATGGTTTCACTAATATATGGGGAAAAAAGTCATGAGGAAAAAGCCATGAGGAAAAGACAAAACAAGCTAAGCACTAAACTGAAGCACACAACGAGGGGTAGGAGGGAAAGGGGGGAGATAGGAGAGGAGGGTGGGGGGGTAAATCCCTGGGAATGCAAAGATGTGAAATTTAGATATAAATAAATTTTTTAAAAAAGATTGTTGTGTTGCAGTAATTCACTGTAGACTATCTCCACTTAAAAAAAAAACTAAATTTAAAACAATTGTATGATTTTTCATAATTATTATACATAGTAGAAGCTAACATCCCCTATACTAATTTCCTAATTTATATTCATTGCTTTGCTGTTTCTATACACAATGCAATGTTTCCTTCTTTCTTCCAGCTCCTATTTTTCCTTTGAGTTTGCATTATGAAAAATCTCAACCATGCAGAAAAATTGAGAACATAAAAACTATTCCATATGCTCATAATTTAGCATCAATAATTGTTTACATTTCACTATAATTAATGTGTTTTGTTAAAAACTGAAAAGTAAATGATATGCCTTGTGACACTTCACTCCTAAATATTTCATTATACATTTCTAAAATACATGGATAATTGTATTATATAAAGTGAAAAGGTATTATCTTAACTAAAAAGGTTTCTAATATCACCTAATGATCAGTATTTAATCAAATTTATCCAGGATTACAGTTGTTTTATTCAAACTAAAAACTTCAGTCACGACTGCAAGTATACTTGCTATCATTTTGTAATGTTTTTAAGAATTCAAATATGTTTTGTTAATATCATTAAATAAAATGCTTTGTTAAGCATATATAAAGGTTTCCTCTTTCTAGATACTTTTAAAGCCCAAATATGGCAAAGTCAAACATACTTTTATTTCTTTAGTATTTATTAAAATTATGTCTTTAGACACCCTGTGCACTGCAAGACAGTAACAGTACAGCAAGATATTAAATACTTTAATCTTTAAGAGAGAGATAGAGAGAGATGCTCATACAAAACTATAAAAAATGCAAGTATTGTTGGGCAAAAGAATTAATAAATTAAGCAACTGATCTTGGCCTTTGTCCCTTAAAAGGATTTCTATTAATTATTATAGTCTTTTCACATATAATTTCCATTCTCAGTAGGAATTGATTAACCTTTCATTGCTACTATTATTACTAATGGGTGGAGGACCAGATGAAAGGAGTCTGTATTCACTCTGAATAGAAAATCAAATGAAGCATACACACATATCTAGTTTGCATCAGATCTTTCTTGTTGCTCCAATTAAAATTTGAGTTTATTTAAATATTCATGGTATCTACAGAGCAAATATGCTCACTGTAGTTTTTTGGTATCTATCTCCCTTTGGTATCTATCTCCTAGTTTGGGTCACTGAGAATGCCACAAAGAATAGCCCAGATGGCCATAAAATAGCATAAAGACCACAACTCGTTCAAGCCTGCCACCACTTTTACCTTGAAATTATGTACTACCACATATTACTGCTCAAATATATTGGTATTATTTAGATTTGCACAACCCTCATATTCATATGGGGGGGGGGGGAATCAAGGATTCCTACCTGCTGGATACTTTCTTCTGAATAGAAGAGAAAAATGATTTAAGAAAGATCGGCCAAGTCTCTTTTCTCCATGATTGCATATTTGCCAGGTATTTCTGCAAATTATCAGCAATCTCAGTTATTTTTCTAGAGGCTAAACCAGGAGCAGGACATGGGTTCTTGCCAGCTGGAAGAAGGGCGTACTCAAGTTAGGGTCAGAAGCAGATTTAGTCTTGGCTTTTATATAAGATGGTTCAATATTTTACATGAACAGAGGGAATTGCAGTCAAATTCATACTGGGAATTATTTCAAAAGGTGAAGACCAATTCAGAAAGCAGTTATTTTCCTTATGAGATACTGGTCTCCTCTCCTCTGGTATTCAATATGCAGGTAACAACTGTGTTTTGTTTTTTGAGTTGTTGTTCTGGCAGGGAAGGGGTGAGGATATGACCACCAATGGAAATAACGTCCGAATAAATCCAAATGTTTGTTACTAAGACTTCTGAATCATATTACAATTTAAAGTGTTTAAAAAAAACAAAAAACACAATTTAAACAAAACCACACCACTTTAGAATCTATAACTTCTTTGAAGTCAACCACTTTAATGGTTGATTCAAATACACAAATTTAGAATTCTGAAAAACATTGAAAAACCATAGTGCACTGAAAACAGTATCGCACCACTGATACAATAGAGTATGGAACTAAGAAGAAACTCAAAGATCATTTGACAGTTTCCGTTGTCCTTTCCTCCGAGTATTAAGGGCGTGTAAAATCGTACAAGTACCAGCAATTGTCCAAATGACAGTTTAAGTCTTTCTCTCCATGAACCACAAAGTACAAGTGAAGAGCTAGAGAACCTACCTGGACATTTCTTTCACAACCGCTTCCTCTTGCTTACAGCAGAGACCACTCCAGGATGCTCTCGTAGTACCCAGCAGCACTTGCACGCACACTGGCGGGAATGGTGAATGGTGGTTCCATGTTTCCCATGTCCCACATTTCCTGGCTCCAGTGCCGTGTGGGAACATACTGGTCCTTTTTCCCTTTCTTATCCCACCCCCCAATCCCCCACCCTTCCCACTGGGAAGGATAAAATCCTTCCCAGCTTTATCGCTGTCATATCTATGTATGCGGAAAAACGGATAAATTGATTGTCAAACACCAGGGACATCCCACTGTTTGGGGCATGCCTTCTCCTAACTTCCTGTTCCTTTTTGCTGGAGATGTGTTTTGTTGGGGGGATGGGGGGGGAACTTTCAGAAATTCTTATAGATTGTTGATCTAGAGGTTTGAGGCATTTGTATGGGGTGTTTGGTTTTGCTTTCTCAAAGCAATAGCATTACTTAAGAAGTTACTATAATGCCTGAAAATAATGGACTATGTGTCAAATATAAGTGCAGTGCTTTTAGTTTTTGTCAGAATAATAACACAGAATAGTCCTTGCAGAAAAGTCACCATAAAGTAACCTTAAAGAAAAACAAAATATCTAGAAATAGGATGCTGGGCGGGGCGGGGGGGGGGGGAACCCCTTTGAATTATACTAATAAGTATCAGAGTAACCTGAAGAAGAATTGAGTTTGTGGCACAATGAGAAAATGGAGAAACATCTTTTATGTTTTGCCTTTCCCAGCAATTAATTTGAAAATAACTACAAGAATTAGAATGTCCAAACATTGATGATGTTGTCCATGAGAATAGTGAAAAATTTGTGCCAAAATTCTAAATGTATGACACATTGATCAAAACAACCACTGGAACTGACAGTCTGGATAATCATACTTCTGCCTTTCTGTCAATAAACTCTTAGTTCCCTTAGATTGCTATCTAGAAAGGTAACTCTTCCCATCTTACATATTCCAAATAAATGTTCTCACCTAAGGAGATGCTTAACAGAAAAATAAATTTCAAATACCCTTTGTCTTGGAGAATCCAGTGTTTCTTTCCTACAGCTTTTTTGACCTCCTTTACCCTTGACTTCATTAGAGGGAAAGTTCATTAGGATCTGACTTTTGCACCCCACTCACCATTATCTTCAGGTGAGTAGGAGTGTACAGGCAAGACATAATAAATACAATTATCTTATATTACAATCTGAAAAGCACATACTATCTGAAGTAGAATCAAAAGAATAGATGGACTAAATCAGTAATCACAAAAACAGAACCTGAGATGAAGATTCTTAGGCAAATGATTCCCAGAGGAAACTACAACAATGATGGAAGAGGGAAAGGTGTGGTGCTAAAGTATTTGATTCACCAAGAATTGTATAAAACTATTCTAAAGATGCAGGTCTAAAATAAAATCTCTTCAAAATATATAAAACAAAAATTGACCTATAGGAAGAATTATTAAATACACCATCATTTTAGGGGATTTCAGTGTAGCTCTGAAATCACTGTTGTGCCATAAGATAATCTATAAAGAAATTGAAAATACATTTGTAAACTAATAAGCATAATTTTACACAAACGCAGATCACATTCTCTAAAAACAGTATTTGACATACTTTTAAAAAGTCTATGTAATTTAGAGATAATAAAACTTTTAAAGAATGCACTAATCAAGCCATATAACTTTAAAAGTCCATAGACATGAATGATAAGGAAATATTAACAAACAATACCTTTAAATAAAGCTGACAGCAGACCTGCAGGAAAAAATTTGCACTTTAAATGTACTTTTTTAAAAAAGAAATTCTGAAAAATGAGAAATCAAATGTTTTAATTAGAACTGAATAAAAATAGAGTAAACCCAAATAAACAGAATATTATAAGAGCAAACAACTTTTTAATTGGAAATAAAGACAAACTGGGAATGATAAATGAGGTCAAACATTGGTCTCTTGAAAGGGATAATAAACTAAAAAATATATATATTGGCAAAATCTCATAAAAAAAGAATATCTATGACAGAGATCAGGGTGAGAACAAAGGGAACACAAAATTCAATTTGTGTTACCTGTATATATGTGGGCCATGGGAACTTTTGACAATAGTCAACAAAAGTTCATTACTTTAAAAGTCCTGAAACCAGAGGACTTACTTGTTTGCTTTCAGATGGAGTCTTTTTCTTATATTTTTGTTAATTTTTGGAAAGTATTTGATTTCTTCCCTCGAGTTTGGTCCCTCTAGTTATCCCACCACCACAATGGACTGTGTGACAGAGAATCTAAAGTGAGCGAGATGGTGACAAAATGACTAAGAAAATGTACAGTATAGACAAAATGAAGGAGTAGAGGAAATCAGTCTTACCCAGGCCACGTTTTTGAGCACTTTAGAATAAAGATAGCAGAGAGGACCAGGAAATTAAGAAGATCTCCTTCGTGGTTCCCCTAAGAGCTCAGAAAATCCTTCTTACTTAAACCTGAGCCATAGAAAAGGTCGTCAGTCAAATCCTGAACAAAGTTATATAATAAACTTATATAAAGTTTTCTTTTAAGAAAACTAGAGAAACTATCAAACTAAGATCTTTATTAGGTGGCAACAATTTGTTTGAATATTACATGTCAAATAGGAAACTAATATGAAATATTGTATGGAGCTTATTATATTCATTGTTCTCAATTTTTGATCCAAAATTTTTTATTAATGTAGCTACTGCTATACACATAAAATTAGAAATATGAATTTTTGTGTGTGTGGTAGTTTCCATAGTTCTGATCTAGTATCACTAGATCAGAAAAACATTTTAAAACGTTTAAGGAAACTAGTGATAGCAGAGAAGATAGGAGGTGTTTGCACAGTGATAGATGACAAACATGAACTTAGATGTATTAAATTCAGGAGCTTGCATCATTAATGTCTGTAATTACTTCAAGCAGTGACTGCCCAGAGGAAAAGTGGTCTGTAGCACCACAGAAAACAACATAGCAATAGCTTTTGGCCATTGTACAGATTTATAACTCTATAAAAACTCATTCGTTTGGGCATTCCTGTTCCTTTTTCAAACACCTATGGTGAGTATAATGAAATTAAACTAAATAGCCAAAAGAAATAGGCACAAGCTCATACAAGTAGCAGTTACCAGTATGCTTGAGACTCTCATCAAATATGAAACCTTTTTACTATGTTTCCAGCTGTGATCTAAGTTTCCATTTTTTCAGCCTTGAATCCAAAAATATTTGGCCTTTTGTTTTCCTTTTGAATTTTGTAGGCTAGTACATCTTTATTGAAATTATTTTTCTGTTTAGTTTGCAATGTGAATGACCAGAAGTCATCATATAATTGACAAAAACAATTCTATCAAAATAGACTTATGAGATACTTAAGTAATCTCAGATACTCAGATACTCATATTCTTAAATTTTTTAGTCTCCTCTTAAATGTATAGCATCAGCAGTAGCATTTTAACTGAGCTCAGATGATTCCACTTAAAAATATAGATGAAAAATCCAGTAATAATTTTTTGAAATACTCATTTGTTAAGGTTTTTGTGAGTTATAAATTACTCTTGGTATTTTTCTTTAACAGAATTATTACCTCCGATTCCAAGTGGTGCTACATCTGAAATATTTTTTTAAAATTTTTCTCATTTCAAATATAAAACATAAAAGCAAATTTTTTGCCTTGGACTGATGAAGAAGTAACTTTATCTAATCTCACCTCATCTTCTCCTTCTCTTCAGCATTTGATCACCATAGCACCTTCCACATTAAAAGGAAAAATTAGTCTCTGTGTGACACTCATTTCAATCACTTTAGATAATTGGATTTCTAAATGAAGTTCTTTTGTTTCACCCAAAGTTTCTAGTACCCAACAGTGGAGGTATTTGTGGAACACATCATTGTCCCTGTTTAGAGTTAATGCCCAAGGGACCCCAATACTGCATTGAAATGATCCAGCTTTCCTCTTTCCTGAAACGAACATCCTTTAAGGTGAATTTAATGTCTACTTTTAAGGTGAAGTTAATTGTCTACTCAAACAAGTTTTCCATTTGAGTAACAAGATAATTATACTAATTTGTTAATAACTGGTACTATTTTAGCATCACCATGTTTTTTACTTGGAAAGCACACTCTATATCGGTCTCTCTCTATAGACATATATATATATTTTTTTTTCCTAAATCTATCTGTTAGGAAATATTGTCATTACAGTGATTTATTCATGTGAAGATATCTGTCCCCTCTTTTTACGGAACATTAGGAACAAATGTTGTCATATAAATACTTTGCAAGGGAACCAAAAATCTCCCACCCTAAAAGTATGCCTTTGGTAAAAGGTATATTCCTTAAAACTGACCTTTTGAAAGAGACATATTATTTACAAAGGGAAAATCTGTCCGTGGCTCCACGGTACCTGGAAAACCCAATCTCCTTAATTCTTCAGTGGAGAAGGTGAATTTAAATCTGTATAATGGTCAAACATTTTTTTAAGTGTCTTCCTTGGTATCCTACACTTTCTGTTTCTATCCATACAGAGTTCCTTTTAGCTGAAGATTTTTAAAGATGGTGTCTGAAGTTAACAGGATGAATTATAAACTGTACTGAGTTTTGTTCCATGTATGCAGAAGGTAAGCATGTTACTATTACTTTTTTTTTTTTTCACTTTTTCTCTCAGCCTGTTTGGTACCGTCTGATTATTTTCCATCCTAGAAGAACTCAGAGCAGTACAGAATTATTTCCCTCATGCTCCAACATCTTATACCAATGTCTTCTATATGGGTGCTTTTATTTCTGTAGAATTTAACTCCTAGGAAAGGAATTGTTAGTCTAAAAGTATATCTATTTTAAAATTGTTACAGATGTTGTGAGATTGCTTTCTAACTCTTTGTCTCTCTACCAATTACATATAAAATTATTCCTCTAGAGGTTTTCATTCTTTAAAGTACAAGATTTTACATTCTCTTAATAAATTTTAATTATATAATGTTCAATCTTTTAAAAGAATGACTTATTAGTGATAATTAATATTGATTCACTTAAACACAGTTTCATGCAAATTTTATTGATTTGGGCACAACAATTTCTCTTAATTTTCTGACCTTATTTGCACCAATAATTTTGCTGTGAAATAAAAAAAGGAAGGGAAACTAAACAGATGGCCTTCCCTACAATATTCCTGAACATTCAATATCCTTAAAATTCAATTTACTGCCAAAGTTACCGTAATAGTTTCAAATCTTACCCTGCAGCATTCAAGTAAAGAATTAGTTCTATTCTCCCCTCTATACTAGATATGGATTTTCTGTTGATTAAAAACTTTGTTCAAACTGAAATTAAAGACAATGACAATGGAATTAAGTTGCATAATAAGATCTCAGTCATAATAAAGCTCAATATAAGAGATTCTAAAAAAGCAGCTATTTTCCACTGTTGTCTACATGCAAGGGCAACTTATTTTCAGATAGTCTTTCTTAATACCTGGATATCACTTTTGAAGTGCCAATACCTATTTACACACTAAATACTGATGAATTATGATAGACCAGCTTCCTGAAGAGCTGAGACTTGTTTCACTGACAAATCTGCAGAAAAGCTCAAGATTACCATATTCTCTATTCTTGTGACTTAAACTTATCTTAGAGTAAAGATTATGTTAAAATAACATTCTCTCATTTAAACTGATATATATATATATAATGACTGATAAATATATAATAGGTGATTTCCACAACTGCACAATAAATATTATTTCTATAGGCATTCTACTTTACTTATAACTCTCAACAAGAATCTTTTTAACAAGAAAAACAAAAGTAATTAATATTTTAGTTCCTGGCATGCTCAAAGCCCTTACTGTTTTTATAACTTGTTTAATGAGGTTGCTTTTTAAATGCCAGCGGAATGTAGGTAGGGGATCACCTGAAAGTGATCAGCCATCTGTGTTTATTGAATTCAGTAACAGGGAACAGAATATTAGAACCAAATGTTAGATCACGTTAATCCCAAGATGTCCTGAGTCAGTACACTTGCTTTATATCAAAAGAAATAAGGTTCACAAACATCTGGTTGATGAAATAACACATACTTGTTCATGGTACCAAAGCCAGAATATAAGCTAGTTGACACTCTGTCCTAATGTTCTTCCTTGCACTATCTAGTATGACTAATACTGAAAAGAGGAAAATCAAGAAGCTTTAGACTAGAATATAGAACAGAATGTCTCAGGAGAACAGAAAGGATCAAAGCAGTTAGGAATTTCCCTAAGGAAAATTAATAGCAAATTAAGAAACAGGCTGGTGATAGAGAAGTGATACTCAGAAGATATCTCTTAAGCAACAGCTTTATCGAGGGCCAATAATACAGCCATATTGCATTTTAAAACAACATTAAGCCTATTGTTAAGACCCCCTGACAAAGTCAAAATAGCATGGATGATGGCTTTTCAAGGTTACATCCTTTCATTTACTCTCTATGGCTGTTTTATAACAGTCGAGAGAATTCTATACAACACTCTATTTTAGCTTTGCTCCCATTAAAGACTCATAAACTTAATTACTTAATATTCCTGAGAAACACAGCTTGAAATAACTATGTTACAAAAATTTAGCAGTGTTCATTCTAACTTTCTTTCATTCTAATTTTTATTCTTCAGGATTCTCTTATAATTGCATTTCAATATCACTTTCAGAGAATTTAAAAATCCTACACCAAGTCATTTTGAAGTATGTTTCTTATTAGCATAAATCAAGGTTTAAATTTTCCACAGCTATTATAGGTAAATATTATGAGGTATATAGTAGTGAGTAAAAAAAAAGCCTTGGTTTTATAGAAATTATTTCTGTATGTAGTATTTCTCTTATAATAGATTCATAAATTTATTAAAATGAATAAATCAAAGTAATTCTAAAGTTAGAAATTATTTAAAGGGAAGTTCTTTAAAGAGAAGAATTCTAAATAAAGCAAATTAGAAGTAAAGATAATTCTTTAAAACTTTTTTGCTATATCATCTAACTCTTCAGCCAAAACTTATCAGTAATAACCACCTACAGAGGAAAGTCTGATCTATTTGCCCAGTTAATTATCCAGTATTTTCTCTTAAACAAAACTCCTATGGTAGTGTAGGGCCTCAGCTACAATCTTCTCAATGGTGGTAGATTAGAAAGCAGGTCACCCAGCCCATATGTGGGGAACAGGAACAAGTCTGAAGCAACAGGAGATACACAGGTAGCAGCAGCAACAGCATTCAGGAAGGCAGCCCCCCTGGGCTCCAGCAGACACAGTGGTCCTGTGCCCTGTCAGTGGCCAGTGAGAGGTTCCCCCACCTCCAGGAGTTGGATTAGCTTCCATATGATTTATAGACCTAGTTTACAGAAGTATGTTTTGCTCATGTGACCTGTACATTAAGGTTCATAGTATTTACTGCTCTCTGTACATGAAAACTCCAACTCAAGGCTACACATTTCTACCAGTGCTGGGAGGTGAAAAGTAGTCTGAGAATGATAGGGTGTGCCCCCCCCCCCATTGTTTTTTGTTTAAGATTGCAGATTTTAAGGACAGGTATGTTAAAATGGGAGAATGACCTTAGCTAAAATTTTCCTTCAGGGAGATGCAGGGGGAAGAAAGAAGTGAAATAGTCAAGGTGAAACAGATTTTCTGGAAGGCAGGAAATCAGGGTATATAAAGGTGTGCAAACAAAGAGAAGGATTTGATTGGGTTGGGAGGGGATAGAGAGAGGAGAGATGGGAATTGGCCATCTTGTAAAGATGTGAGCCATGTGAGCTTGGCCATGTGGCCACCGAGGGCCTGCAACCCTTGGCTGACCCAGACTGGCAGCATGTGTGTGAGTGCAGTTAAGGAGTTTGCAGATTTGAACTCCGTGTTGGAGTTTGCTTTGTTGAGTTTGATTTGTGTCTGAAAGAGGCTGTGCAAAAGTTAGGCCTGAGAAGAAAGTGAACTTTGCTGGTTCAGCACCATGGAGTTCCTGCTACCTGAAGGTAACAAGGAGAAGACAAGCGTGGAAGACAAGGAGGAGCAGTCAAAGGAACATATCTTAAAGTGTCTGGAGATGGACTCTGTCTGGACATTGGTGAGATGATCAGGACTGAGAGACTGAGAATTTGGGGGCAATCTGAGAAAGGGTTTGGACAATGTTAAAGTATTCTGAGTCTTACATGTTTCTTTTGTAAATATTAGGATAATTAAATCACTTTGTTAAAAATAAATTTGTCTGCACTGCACTGAGAGTCTTACATTGGTTTGGTATTTTCGTTGAAAAGGCTGGGGATGGTGGTAAAAACCCACGAGTAGAAAGTTTAAACTCTGTTTTAAAGTTTTTCTTTTCTGCAGTTTTTGGAGCTAAAAGCAGACAGCAGCTAGCTGATGTTTTCATATCAATAGTAGACAGGTACAGTGTAAATGCTAAGTAACAGTTTGTAGCCTGCTTCCTAGGAAAAAAAGCAGGTATAGGTGTGGCTACTTCAAGGTAAAGGTAAATGCAAAGCAACTGCTTGTAGCCTGCTTTAGAGAGAGAAGCAGGCCTGTAAGCCTTTCTTTGGTCACCCACTTTCAAGAAAGATCTATGTTTTCCCATGGATCCTACACATACTCCAAGAGTTTTTTTCAACTTTACTCCTTGAATTCTTAATCTGCCTCAGACTACCCTGAACTTCTCCCTCCTGTGAGCTCCCTGCTGTTCTGCTTTGTTCTGGCCTCTTCTGGATGAAATTCTGTTGTTCCAGCGATCACTCAGCTCAAGGTAATGCCTGTTTTCTCTGAATCTATCACCACTTACCCTTGTGATTGTTCAGGATTTATAAAATATGAACTCGTAGTCTTATCTTTTCTGTTGTACTGGATAACTGTTGGTCATAAAATTCTATTTAAAGGTAGAGACTATCATAGTTGGTGTCTTAACAGAGTAGACTTAAATACTTATTAGTTTAAATTTTATTTCATTATCAAGTGACCCTATAATGTGGTAGATAAATAAATGTAATACCTATGTACAGCATGTCATGAATTTAAATATTTGTGACTGCTTATATTGTAGTATTAATAAAAAAAGAGAATTTAAAAGTACCTATACTATATGATCCCAGTTTTGGTCAGCGATAAAGATTACATTTCAGTGCATTAGAACTACTGGAAATGAATATATATATATATATGTATGAATGTTAGAAGAGATTATATTTGGGTGGTAGAGTTGCTGTGAAGATGAAATGATGCTAATGCAGTACTGTGAAAATAGTCACCACACATTGAGTACTTTTGATAATTTTTTTTGAAGTTATTCTGTCTTTTAGGATGATTATTAGGTATAATCTATGTACTTAACTAAACCTGTCACTTCTATTTTCTCCTTTTTGTTTTTGCATTTAACGCTTTTGGGGAGAATTTGCCTTTCTGGAATTCTGATGAGTTCAAGACCACTCAACTATGATGAGCACTTATTCAGTTACTCTCCCCACCCCAACCTCCCCAGCATGGAGCTGTAGCCTTGTAGTGGAGTTTGGGTCAAAAACTAACAGAACAGAGGGCATGGCTGCTACGGACCGGACCGGCCGGGCGAGGGCGCAGGCCGTGCATGACCAGAGTTCAGCTGGGCAGGAAAGATACAGGGCCAGCGATTGGCGAACAGACACACACTCAAGGGGTGATGAATCTGCTGCGATTTATTTGAGGTTTTCGTGGATATATATAGTGTTCTAGGCGATTACATCAGCATTCTATGAGTGTATGCAATTAACATATCAACAGATTGCAGATTTATCTTAGGTGTAACATAAACATTTTAACTAACAACATAATGTTCCCAAAAGCATTCCAAAACAATCTTTTACTTTGTCATCCCTTCACTGAGACTCCACCAAGTTAAATAGGATTTGTTTTGAAACTTAAACATTTTAACATAACTTCTCAAAAGCATTCCAAAACAATCTTTTGTTATTCCTTCACTGAGACTCCACCAAGGTAAATAGGATTTGCTTTCTCATTTTTATGGAAATACTCTGACCACAGGGATGCTTAGAATTGTTTAGTAAATCAGAGGATGACCTCAACAACTCCCTTCCCTGGGGTCTGGGGGCAGCGCCCTAAAGGTCCCCTGTGAAGGTCAGCTCCCAGAAACACCCCTCCTGTGGGGGCAGAGAGCTTCGCCCATGGGTGCTTTTGCCCCACGGGTCCCCCATTTCAGGTCAGCTCCCACACATGGTGGTGTGCACCTGTTGTCCAAGCACTGGGGGAAAAGAGGCTTGGGATCACTTGAGTTTGCGGGTTCATGGATTCTAGACAACCCCAGGCAACGTAGCGAGACCTGTTCTCGGAAAACCAGCCAGGTGCTGTGGCAGGCACCTGTAATCCCAGCTTCCTGGGAGGCTAAGGCTGGGGTTGCTTGAGTCCACATTACCCTGGGCAACACAGGGAGACCTAGTCTCAAAAAAAAGGAAGTAACAGAACAAAAGTTTGTTGTAAAGATTTCCTTAACCAGAGAACAAAAGCAGTCTGAGAAAATAATTTCCGAGTAACTTATAAGCTTGAAGAATAAAATAATGGTAACAAATGAAATCAACCTTTTTGAATCTAAAAGCACACTGTGAGTTGTTAGAGAAAAAATTTCCTTTTTATTGATTAAGGACCAAAACCCACCCTAAATATGCTGAATCTGCTTTTGTGTGAAACGGCCTCATTCCTGACAAATCTTTACATCATTGGCTAAATGAAGAACTTCTAGCCTTATCTTATTTGTGTATGTGTGTTAATTGTTACCTTTCTGCCCATCCTTATCTCAACTGAAATACTCTTTCAGTTGCACATGCAAGTGCCTTTTCTGATTCTTGTTAATTTTCCATTCACTGATAGTTTTACTTCCATTGTACATAATAGCTTGAAATACTTGGCAAGGTACAAATAGCTCTAAGTCTCAAAATGTAGAAAAGTAGAATTAAATTACAAATGTTAAAATTTTTTCACATATAATTCCAAAATATTTAACTTGCTCAAATTTGAGGCCACTGATATGTTGGTACTCTAGTGGTTATCTTTACATTCCCAGTCTTCATCTTCAGAAACAAGACTTACTTGATAGAACTTAATTCTACTAGTCAAATAACATCTATTATGTCCACCAAACTGTTTGTTTATTGGTAAAAATATAAATGAAAGTATGACAAAACTCTTAAATACTTTTGTTCCAAACAAAACAAGTAGATCTCATTATGAAATCTAATAAAACATGGTGGCACCAATTAGGGCACCAAATTACTTAGGAATTATTTAGGGAGGGGCAGAATTAGGGAAATTCAGAAGTTGACAAGGTAAGTTGACAAGGTATCTGATGCTAGCTAAAATAGCAAACCATCATATTATTTCACTCACTTAGCACAAGATTGATTCCTTCCTCAGTTCATAGTCCAATGTAAGATGGCAGAAAGGTTTTGTTCCTTACAAATTCAAGCTGATTAAATGCCTTTCATATAATTTGCTCAGAAAGTAGAAACTTATAGATGAACATTAACCAGTACCTGCTATATCTATCATCCAATCTAGTAAATATTTTTTTTAAGATCATAATAGTAACAAAATACTAACTTGGAAATTTTCATCTGAAGAAAATTAAAACACTATTTTAGAAAGTTATATACATAATATGGAGATCATTTGTGAGAGTATTTTGGTTTCCATTATCTATGATTTTCAATGAGCCTGCAATTAATTATAAATTATAATTAATGTTATAAGGGAATTATATTTGAGATACTCTAAAATATGGCATTAGTATTTTAGGAAAAGACTAAATATAAGCATTATTCAATAAAGAACAGCTAATACATCTACATCTAATGATGACAGAAGATCAATGCTTAAATACTGGACTAGATGATCAAACTTGTGAGCAGCCAACATTTTAATAACTGTCTTTCGCAATGTATCTCAAATGCACTCTATTAGAATACATGACAGTTCAATTATTTGCATGGCGCTTAGCATTTCATGGTGGCCTAGTGCCAATAGAAGAATATGGAGTGGAAAATGTGCCAAAGAAGTTAACTGATTTTAAAAGCTAAAATATTGCTAGTGCTGAAAATTTAGAGTTTATGTGTGGTTAACTACCCTGACTCTGTTTAAACTCATAAGCAAATACATTACTTAAATAACTCTCCAAATATTTTGTTGGGGGAAAATTGTAGGTGTCAATTTTGCAACAACAAACTTTTTTTTTTTTATAATGTATCACTAGATAATATAAAATGATTCAAAAATACATTGATAGTTTATTCTGTATTGATCTGGTATATATCATTAACTCTGGAGTATAAAAAATAAACTTTCAAACAGAAAGAAAACATGTCAAAACACATAACAAAAATTTATCTGACCTTGGATTATATAGGACTTTACTTCTTTTCTGTCATTTTCTAGCTTGTAAGGAAACAAATAGGGAAGTATATAATGTTACTCCTGGAAAAGTCTAGACGGAAGATTAGAACCTTACTAATAGAGTTTATGAAGCACAATGGGAATTTAATATAGGTGTATCGAGTAACAAAATTAATGAATAAATAATACAGTTGACAGAGGAACTTGAATTTAGAGAACTATGCTCTAGGCTGTATTGCCAGCAAACATAGCTATAATTTATGAAACGCTTAATAAGAAGTTATGACATGACACATGCAATGCATCCTAATTCCAGGGCAGGTACAAATACACTGAGACAGAGAGCAATTAATTGCAGAAAGGGGAATACTCACAACTATGACAGCTGGAGCCATCTGATAACTACCTTGAAGCAGATCTCTTGGAGAGTGAACATAGTAACCCACTAACAACCTTTGCTTCATTATAATACCAAAAACTATGCCCAGGAGTGAAGACTACACTATAGTGAGACACAAAGCATGTGTACAGGCACATAATAGAGATGTACATGCATGACTTAATTATCAACATAGAACATGAAGAACATAGAAATACCCTTCCTTCTGTCTCCATTTGTGTTGTTGTAAATGACTTAAGTTTGTCTTCTTGATTGATGCATAAAGTTCCGTTGTGTAAATATACCACATCTTTTTCAGGCTTTCATCAGTTTGGGGGTGTTTGGGTTATTTTCATACCTTGGCAATTGTGAGTAGTGCTGTGATAAACATTCGGGGAGGGGGGGGTCTGGTATAGGAATCACATTAGCAGAAATAAGCCAGAAAGAAAGAGAAATGCAGGATAGGTCTCACTTACATGAGGGGAAAACAAGCATACAGGGCAAACAAGCAAACAATGAACAAGAAAAATGTAAAACTGCCAACAGAACTGAAGCATAGAGCAAAAGAAGGGGAGGAGAGTAAAATTAGGGGAGGGTGGAGGGGGTGCAAGAGATAAAGATGGTTCCCAAGTGATAAGGTGATGGAAGAACCTCAGGGTAGACAATGATGTTTTATATATATATATATATATATATATATGTATATGCTATATATATATGTGTATATATTATCATATATCTATGTGTGTGTGTGTGTATATGTGTGTGTGTGTGTGTGTATACACATAAACTCTTCCTTCCTTCATAACCTAACCTCATCTCAAGCACTAAGGGAAAGCTGCTTTTGAAACACGAATTTCCCTTCAATTGTCAGGTCTTACAATGAAAGATCTTGCTGTGCTTTCCAGAAACTGTTTGTTGGTTCATTGGCTTTCAATCACAAGTGAATGGACCTCCCCTTTTAGGAGATTGGTGCAACTTTTGTTTTTGTTTTAGATGTTTTAGTTTCTCGTGGTTTCAATTTGCAATTTAGTTTGATTTTACTTTTAGTTGTTTGTTACTTCTTGTGGTCAATGATGAACATCTATTTCCTGCTTAACTGTGATGTGTATCTTTTTAACCATTTTTTAAAGAACAAGAATGTAAACCACCTTTGGCTATGTATTTGCTAAAACACTTTGCCTACTATTGTTTAGTCTCTTATTGAGTGGTTATAAGTCTTATACACTGAATACAAAGATTTTAAGTATTTTGTAATTCTAGTTCCTGGTTTATATTTTCATTTCTTTTAAACAGCTTTTTAAATTTTGCAGAAGTCAAAAAAGTAATTTTATCATTTGTACTTTTTGTGTGGTTTACTTAACCAAATGTTTATTTAACCAAAGGTCGCAGAAAATTACATATTTTCAATATATATACTATAAAATGACTGTGTATCTATCTTTGATTTCTATTTTTGTATCTCAGGTTTCTTGTTTTATTCTATCCAGACTAATCCTAAAGATTTTAACTTCCAAAACAATTTTTAAAACATCCTTGTTTTTTCACTTAGGATTTCTCCCTTCAGGTATAGTCATCATAGTTTTCACACCATCAAAATACCTTGTTCTCCACCATGCTCTACTGTGTTCTTCTCTCACACCAACACACACCTGTTCCTTACTTCCCCCTCCTTCTTGTCTGCTTCTGAGTGTCTCATTTCTACAATCTTTCAAATGTCAGTCTTAGTGTTTGACTTTGTAAGATCTTGGTTTTTTCCCTGGTCCCACTTGTGAGTGAAATCATATGGTACTTATTTTTCGTACTGGCTCCCTTAGCTTAAAATAATCCTTTCCAGATCCATTGATATTGCTACAAATGACATGAGCTTATCTTTTTGATCTCTGAGTAGATTCCATTGCGTATACGTACCTCAGCTTCTTGATCCACTCATGTTCTGGGCATTTGTTTAGGTTGCTTCCTTACCTTGGCTGTTGTAAATAGTGCTCCTGTAAACACAGCAGTGGCAGGCTTCATTTTGAACTGGTATTTTGGTGCTATTTGAATAGATACCGAGGAGTGGGACTGTTGGATCATATGATAAATCCATTTTCAGTTTTCTTAACTTTTGTTCATATTCCATCTATCTAGAGAAATTTCTTGTAAAACTTTGGTCGCTACAATATACAAAAATATGATTCTTCCAATAACTTGTAATCTCAGTTCCTTGATGCTATTTTTGTTTAAATGATCTTATTTTCCACTCTCAGCAATTTATTTGCATGGTCATTCTTTTCCAAAATTTGAATTTTAAGAATTTTACTTGTTTTCAGTCATTTCACATTCTTCTTGAGTACTCCAAATCAAATTATCATTCCACACAACCAACAATCAGTTGATCCTATTCTCTCACTACATCCTATCTCCACTTCCTTTGTTCTAGCTTAAAAACTATAGTGACAATTATTACAATTCATTGTGTATACCACCAATAACTTTATCTTCCTGGGTTAGTCTTATTCTCTGACTAAACCAAAGCCCCAATTAAGTCCAATTCATTATCTACTCCTAGTCTGACCAATGAATGAAAATGAATTCTCCATTGAATGAGAAAAACAATTTTAACTCATTTTATTACCATTAAACCATATGTTCCTTGTCCATTCACTCATACTATGCTTTAAAACTATTTAATTTACTTTTATGTCATAAAACCTATCCAAGCTTTTATCATCCTAATTTTTGGCAAATGACATTTCCTCTTTTGCTTTGACAATCCTGTTTCTGTGTCCATTTACATTATCTCATGTGTAATTTTGCCCCATGCAAAAGCTAATTACAAAATTATCCATTAGGTTCCATTCCCTTACCATCAATTTATGACATTCTTTTAAACAGTTTCCCCTTTATCAACTGTTTTTCCTTCTTGAAGCCATTATTGCCATTATTTGTCATCTTAGAAGTCTTTGCATTCTATGCCCCCTCTAGTTAATCACCCCTTATTCTCTTTCGCTGTACAGCAAAACTCTTAGAACTAACAACTTACAAAATCACTCACCTCAGTACAAATTTCCAATAAAAACTTTGTCTTTACTATGCTATCAAAGCTGTTCTTATCAAGTTCAACAAATCTGGAGATCAATTCTCACTTATCATCTCTATTATTGTATTTTAACTGTCTAAAAATAATTCATCTTCCCAAAAAGATTATGAACTCTGATGGAGGTGCTACATCTTACTTATCCTATCTTAAATATTACAAATATTTCATTATATATGTAACCCTTGAAACATGTTTAAAGAAAGTCCTTTAACATCTTGGAAATGGAATTTCAAACTGTATGTAATAACAATTTAATAATCAATTTAACAATCATAAATTTAGGTAGACTTGCCGGAAAATTTCAGTGAATTTCTGAAATTAACTTTACCCTCACAAATTCTTGTGAAGTGGCATAAATATCAAGATTAAATTTGAAATCTGATACTTAAAGATTAATATGAATACTTAAATTCCCAAAATTGGTTTACAAAGTATCTCATGAAATGTAGATTATTGTAATGAAACCTGACAGAATATAAGGTATCACTTCATAAAATAAAAAGTGTATTCTAAAGTCTTTAAATAATTAAAGAAAAAATTAAGAGATAACATAGAGCAGTATCTATTTCTACGCTAAAGATTATTCTTAAAGAGCTTATAAAAACAATCAGACATACAAAACACCATATTTTACACTTTAATTTACCAAATTGCTAGGTTGTTTATAAGACATTTCTTACTTATCAAGTAAAAATAAAAGACTTCTCTGGTTAAAGTAGAAGCCACTTTCCCAAAATGTCACTGCTATTTTCTAGATCTTATTTCAGTCTCAATTAAAAACACTAACACATACTATAAAATTAAGTTACAATTCCCTTTCCATTTGTATTTTCAATTACAGTATGAAAGCTTCTAAAAAGAAATAAAGCTTTACATTTTCAGGACCAATAACAGTAACCCAGCAACAAATATGAAGAACTAGGAGCACAAACATACATTATCAATTATGTGGAAAAGCTTTTCTAAAATAAGTTTCAGTGTACACAAAGTTTGGTGTTTGGGTCACACAAGTCTCCCTTAAATAACTCTTATCTGACAGAACTAAAATGAATAACAAGTCAAATTAACTTGCTCATTTCTTTCCTCAACTTTTTCAATGCCCTTTAGGAACACCATTACTGAGGAGTTATTATTGACATTTATAGCATAAAACTTGATTTTTGAAGGTTTATATTGCAGTAGTCTGAATAATCACAAAACTAAATTGTACAGTACCAGTTTTTTTCATCATACAAAAGGAAAAACATCTGTATATGAGGCATTTCTGGTTGGAAAAAATTCTTCAGAGTAGTTTCTAATAGTTGATTTATACTAAATATGATCAATACAAAATTACCTCTACCTAAAATTTTAAAAATATGTTGAAAGTGCTGATTGAAAAATAATTTGAGTATTGTCTTTCATATATTAACTGTGATCCTTATTAGGATCTTAGTTATAAGATCCTTACATGTTGTATTAATTTCATTAAGCAGACTTCTATCTAAATAAAACAATACTGTTGTTGAAGGTAATTTAGAAATCTATTCTCTTTAATGTTTTCAGTAGCAGAATAAATCAAATCTATCACTAAGGAAAATGTATAACAAATGATAGTCAAATGATTATCAGTATGAAATAACCAATATATTTTTTAAATGAACCATGTAGAAACTACATTTCAAATGAAAAATTGTAAATTGATAAGAAGTATAAAATGCAATCTCTAGATAAACAATCATGTCACAAGATGATAGTTTTCCTACCACTTGGAAGCCTTGTTCCTCCATGTGACATAAGCAGTTGTGGTTTTGTCTATTTTCCTTTATATGCACAGACACCAAAAGTGAGGAAAATGATTATTTTCCTTGTTCCTGTGACTCTGTGGTTAGTCAAACAATTATGGACTGCTGCTTTTTTACAACTTATTGGAAAAAATATTTTAATCATCTGGTAAAAGAGTGACTGAGACTAATTATTAAATACAAGAAATTATTAGAAAGTTATAGCTTATGCTAAAATAACTTTATTCAAAGAAATTCACAAAAATGAATTTGCTTCATGCCACAAAGCAATACTGAGCTAAAACATATTTGAAATATTTATATAATGCTATTTTATAGTGGGTCTTGGTATTATTTAAAATATGTATATTCATAAAACATGCTGCTAGGAACACAATTGCTTTGTTGTGGACAAAGTCTTTATTGCCTTTAAAAAGTCAAGCTGTCCTTTCTATGAACTATGTGCTCTGCACTCTAATATTTCTCATGTCTCTTAGCAGCACTGGTCGGTAGTTTTGTTCCAAAATTTCCATGTATTCAAAGTAATCACTCACTCGAAAGCCATGCAGAGCTTCTTCCTGTCAAAAAAATAAAAATAGAATTCATTTTCTTGTTTTTATTCTCATGAGCAAAAATATACAAATCTAAATTAATGAATTTTAGATGGTTGATATATTTTTTTCTAGCTCAAACAGGGCTATATATTACCAGTAAATTATAATTGATTTCTATTTAGTAGTGTATGTATGTATTTGATAGGAAAAAAATCATGTCCCTATTAAGCAAGGTAGTTTGTTTTTAAATGAAAGCTGTTTATAACTAACAGAAATCCTAGGCAATGATATCTTCCAAATATTCGATTATAAAAGGATTGCTTACACTGGAATTTGCAAAGACCATAAAATTTATCTATCAAAGGATACCATAGATAAATTTCTGTTCTAAGATGACTGGATGAAAAAAATGTGGTATATATACACAATGGAATATTACTCATCAATTAAGAATGACAAATTTGACGACTTTATGACAACATGGATGTACTTAGAAGAAATCATACTAGCAGAAGCAAGTCAAAAAGAGAAAGACAGAAGTCAAATGGTTTCACTAATATATGGCATATAGTGAAAAAATAAACAAAAGTCATAAGGAAAAGACAAAACATGCTAAGCACCAAACTGAAGCACACAACTATGGGCAGGAGTGAAAAGGGGGGGATTAGAGGGGAGGGTGGGCGGGTAAATCCCTGGGATTGCAATGATGTGAAATTTATATATAAATAAATTATAAAAAATATAAAAATAAATAAATTTCTGTTCTACAGCTATTGTTCATGAAGCCTTCAATAGCATGCAGTGCCCAATGTTGATACTACCTATGTCTACACTAATTTGGAATGTAATGGTTAGAATCTCAAAATATGCACTCAAAAACAAAAACAGTGAGAACAATCATTTAGAATTTTAGACTTTCAGTGAATTTTGTGACTTTTTCATTTCAGTATCTCTGAATACTTTATCATGTAATACTATACTTAAATGTAACATTAACAAAATTCTGTAAAGAAAAATCATCCTTGAATGATTAATCCTTGAATGAAAAATCATCCTTGATACAATGTAAGTATTATATTAGGAGATTTGAAGGATATGAAGTTCTCAAATAAATCATATCTTCCAGAATACTATCGTTTAAAGGCAAGAGTTATCAAAAATCAAAAGCAATTCAAATAACAATATATTACCATACACAGATACTTTATTAAAGGATGTTTACATGTTCTCTTATAGAGTGTGGGGCAGCTAGGAAAATATCACATAAATCTTACCACGTGTGTATGTTTTTGAAGTACTTGTTATTAGTCATTTCTAGGTTAGTAATAGTTCACATCTTTCAAGTAACTTGGGAGACCGTTACACTTATTTTGCCCTGTAATACCTTAAATCAAGTGATTTGGTGAAAAAGTTGGCATGTGCCTGTAATACCAGCCATCTGGGAGGCTGAAGTTAGGGATCACTTGAGTCCATGTGTTCGAGACAACCCCGAGCAACATAGTGAGACCTAGTCTTAAAAAAAAAAAAAAAAAAAAAAAAAAAAAAAAAAAAAAAAAAAAAAAAAAAAAAAAAAAAAAAAAAAAAAAAAAAAAAAAAAAAAAAAAAAAAAAGAGGGAGGAAGAAGGAAGGAAACTAAATGTTACAGCTGCATAATACCATTATATCACTAAGGCTACAACTAATACCTTCCAAATTAAAATTTGAGCTCTTAATTTTAAAATAATTGTGGTTATCCATTTTTTCATTGTTTCATTCACTAAGTCATTCTCTCTCTTATAAGTGTTTGGTTATATACTGAAAACATAAAGGTAAATGCGACAGGTTGGTGCCCTAAAATTTTACTGCTCAGAGATATTGTCTCTCCAGTTTTCTGTATAAACAGTCTTTTGAACGGGAAGATGTTCATCTTATGAATAACAGAAATATCAGGTCTTATAAACTTCTCACCTGTAAGAAATATTTTAGTTTGTCCTCTGTGGGAAAAAAATAAGATGAAAGTAAAACCAATCTTACTGTATAAGTATTCACTTTAAACAGTTGCCTCTTGTAGCTAGGCGACTATCATGAATTTATCTATTCTCTTCAAATTGTGTGTGATTTGATTAACAGCCTTCACAAAAAGTACACATTAGTTGGAAAGAAATTACAGAAATGTGTTATTTTAACCAGAGGACAAAAATCCAATGTCAGAGAAATTGTTTCAATACATATTCATGATTTATAAAGGGTAGCTTATTGCCATTAAATGTAAATTACAATAGAAGATGAGAGTATTTGAACAAAACTCCCAATACTTTCTGAGCAAAAAAAAAAAAAAAAGTAAACTCTGTTATATTTTTTGATTATTGTATAATTTAAAAATAAAATTTTAAAAATAAGTCCAATTATTTAGTTTAAAAACATTTTTCCTTAGATTGCATTTTTTTGAAATTATGACTTTCATTTTGGACATTAATTTTAGAATAAAGGGAAATACTCTGATAACTACATTGAAGAGATACTCATAAAAACAGCAATAAGGTCTTAAGGTCTCATAAGAGAAAAAATTACTGATTTTAAAAATGTTTTAAAATTATATAGTTCATTATTTAAAATTTACATGCAATTTTATTTTGAATAAAATTTGGAAACTGAATTCCACGTACTGTCCTGAAAGTGAAATATTTCTTACTTTACCTTAAATGTTGTCTAATAACCTATTTAGTAGGTATCTTCTTTTTGTAAGTATGACTAGACTGGAAGCTAATTATTCAAGTTATAAAGACAATTTCCTCATTTTACTTATATACCTAAATCTACTGAAGTTTGTATAAAAATATGAATTCCCTTTTTCTTTAAACAGGCAAATAAAAATATAATTATACAATGGGACACCATTGTATATATTTGTATCTAGTGTATCTATTTAATATAAACAATGCATCATTTGTTCAAGAAAAGTTTATTTTTTTTTAAACCCAGGTCATCATCAGAGCAGTTTATGTATTAGAAAATTCCTTTGTAGCTTATTGCATTTTCTTCTATATGCCCAAGTTTTTCAACCAATGAGCCTTCAATGTTTAATTCTCTTAATTCTGGATTTCAATTGTTGAATTATCAAAACACATTAAAACATTTCATTCTATGAGACTCCCTCATTTACCAATCAATGGGGGAAGAAAGCCACAAGGGTGTGGCTGTGACCCTATGGCAAAACTAACACTAACAGGAGAGGGGAGAGGAGCTGGACCAACCACCTGGGGAAGGCTGTCCCCAGCAGGGAGTGCCTCCACTGCCAGCAGCTGGGAGTTGGATTCCCAAACCCAGGTATCAGAACTGTATGGCACAGAACCAGCAACACGTGGCAGACACCAGAAAAGAGCCTGGAGAAGTGCACCACATATTTGCGCTACAAGTTTCTGACATGCTCAGTCTATCTGCCTCAGTTACTTCTGGAGATCCAAGCAGGCTGGTGGTCTGTTGCTGTCCAGGAGTGCAAATCCGCAACCAGGAAAAAAGGACATAGTTTCAGAAAAAGAAAAGACTAGTGGAGTAAATATGGACCAACAGTTTGCAGTGAGAGGAGTTGGAGTGACCAGAGGGGGAAAGGGAAAAAGGGGGTTTGGGTGGGTGATAGAGGGTACATGACGGAAGGGAGGGTCACACTTGAAGGGAACGACAACCACACAAACATGCCAATATTGTATGAACATTATGAAATAAAAATTACCAAAAAATTTATAATTCTAAACCATCATGCTATTAGTTTATTCTTTACTTTAATATAGTACATACACTGTTTCCTTTTCTTCTTTGTGTAGATTTCAGTTTCAAATAGAGACCTACTGGTTTTCTTTTACTACTGAGAACATAAAAACAAGAAGGTCCACTGAATATTTTTAAAAAGATAATCAGCATAATCAGTAAAACAGAGTTTGATATACTAGAAGCAGCACAGGATTTAGATTCAGATCTTTTAAAAAAGTGTTCAAATTGTCCTGTGTTATTTAATAGCTGTATGAACTTGGGAATGTGTACAGATTCTCTGTCTTAACTGGTCATGTGTAACTTGTGAACAATAACAGCATAAGGCAACATAAGGTATGCCATCTAAACTCGGTACCACGGATTATAAAGCCTGCTGGCTCCTGTTTCATCTATTCATTTTTATTTCTTCACTGTGTTCTGGCACAGTGATTATCTCAACACTTCTTAAGTGCAGGGGCTCATTCCTATCTTGAGCTTCTGTCATTGCATCTCCCCATCTAGCAGGATTTTTCCCAGAAGTTCTGATTGCTTTTACCATTGCTTAACCACTCAGAATGTACTTTGCTGGACTTTGCCTAAAGAACACCTCAGGCTCACTTACCATGTTTTATTTCTTTACAATAAGATCATATTGTATACTTACTCATATATTACTATCTACAGGAGAATGTAAGGACAAGGTAGGCAGGGGCATAGCTTATCTCCTGACAGCTATGATGTTCTAAAATTTAACTGCTGAACTTCTATGACACAGTCTTTACATAGTAACTGAATTAGTCAATTAGTGAAAGAGCAATACCTGTAAATCCCTTTGCCTGGTGCCTGACATTCAGCAAACACATAAGATGCTGATAGTGCTCATAATAACAATGTATCTTATTGGTTGTACTGCAAATCTATAATTTTAAGCATGGAGAGGTCCATCAAGGATATTTGACTCTACCTGCTTTTCAACCCCTTACCAAGAACAAAGGAAAACAATTCACCTAAAATATTAAGATATAATCATCTCTTAGCACCTTTCAGGAATATGAAAATAAAGTTACAACTAAACTTTCAAACATTATTTCTATCAGCTAAAACTTTCAAGAATAACTTCCAGCAGAAATGTTTTTAAGAATTTCTGTAAGTTCTGAAAAGTGAATAGAAGGTAAGATCTTTCAGGGCTATACAGATCCAAAGAACAAAATCATAAGTGTAACATGACATGTTTTAGTTTTGTAATTTCATGACCATGTTTAGGTATTTTCTGATGTATTCTTCCCTAGAAATGCAATTATTAACATATTTGAAAATGTATAAAAAAGATGTAATAAATAATGAAGAAAAAAGGTGACTCATCTTTGAATTGGTTAAACTGGAATAGTTCATTCTTATTAGTGAATATCAGGAGGCATATGAAAGTTTACCACAGAAGGTGCCAAACTTACTAGATACCAAGGTTACTTCACAAAGGATCTGCAATAATGTTGAATCTTATATGGAAGTACCAAAACAATGATGCAGTGTAAGTTAGAAAAATGGTTTCCGTGTCCTGGTCTTTATTCTTGCTAGAGATGATACTCTGTGTTTTGTTCTAGTCTATCATATACAAAAGAGACTTCTTTCCTGGCCAAGTGGTAGAGACACAACTTGTAAGCCATGTTTTTTCACAGTGTATCCTTCCTAGGGTGCTTAGTAAAATCAGAAAATTCCTGGACCAACATCTCCAATTTTTTTAACTCCTGGTGTTGGCTTCTGAATTCAAGCACTAGATATAACATTTTTGCATATTCAAAAGGTTTCAAGGAACTTGAAATTCTATGCTAAAATCTTGCATCTCAGGTCTCTAGCATGAACATTCTATTTTAGTAGACAGTGGGGAAGTCTAGACATATCACTTCTAATAAACATCCTAGTGGAAATTTATAGAGTTCAAGATTTTGCAAAGAATATTTTTAACTCAGGTGAGGAGAATATGGCCATGTGTGATGATTAGAGAGTTTATTCAATCTTGGCTGGATAAATGAGGGAACAGGCCTTGATCAGATACAGCTGTAAGAATACGTTCATGATACAAATCTCAAATATATTATGGGTAGTTCGACATGCAAGACATCACAGGGTTTAGGAGAAAATGTGAGTAAAAGTACATAGCATTAGCCTCAGGAGAAAACCCTGTTTCCTTTACTGTGCTCATTATATCATCTTTTTATTCAAGAAATAAGAACAAGAGGAGGATAAGTAAGATATGGGACAGCGGTATGAAAGATCAAATAACTGCTAAGTTTTTGTTTTATGGAAGCAATTGCTATGAACCAGGTAAAGTCCTAGATAGGTAGCATTTCATTTTATTCTTCAACAGTTTTATGTGGCAGGTATTAATTGACCCCCCAGTTATACAGTGAAGGAAACTGAGACTTACAGAGGTTTAACAACATGCCCAAAGTTTATACAGGGAACTCAAGTTATATAAGGACAGGAAACCTATCTGCAAAAGAAAGTTGAAACACTGAATGTGTTTTTTCTATTCCCTCAGATAGTAAATTATTTTTAATACTATGCATGCTTTTGTCTTTTAAAAGCTTAATATTCAATTGGCTTTTCTCAGTCTGATCTTCCTGTCAACATGTTCTGGTAAGAACAGCTGCAATAACAACAATAACAAAATTCCTCTTGACAATTTTCTGATTGGGTTGAAATTAATCTGATTTTTTTCATAATTATAAATTGATTTTGCCATAATATGCAGAATTTAGCTGAAGCATTTTAATTAAGCATTTTGAGGCTTCAGAGCCTGATTTTCACTGGCAATTTTTCCTCGTCTGGCTTTTCAGTGACACTTGTTCCCAGGCTAAATTCACAAACTTAAAGCAAGATCCCCACCAGCCTATTAGTATGCTAGAGAGGAATGTAATACAGCCAATTGACAGAACAGAAGGTTTTCTGAAGTACTATTAAGTCATTATTAACCAAGTGTGTGTGTGTGTGTGTGTGTGTGTGTGTGTGTGTGTTTATGAGAGAGAGACAGAGAGATTCCACAAAAAAGTATTTTTACACTTTCAAGTTTGCTGAGATATTTAAGAATATTTACTTTGTTAGATGATGTTCCCTTTCTGGAAGCTTGATAGATTTTCCAAACCATCATCTATCTCAGATAAAATGTTCAGTACTCAAGGTCCAAGGTATACGTTCTTCAACACACCTTCACAAGCTGACTTATAGCTTTGTACAATCTATTAATCAAAAAGTGTGGGCCTGATGCACTTAGCTGTTCTATTGCCCAACCCATATTTCTGTTTTATCTACAAGGACTTTATGGAAAAGTCAGATAATACCTTAGTGAAATCAACTTATATGCATGGCGCTTTCATAATTTCACATTCCAGCTGTTAAATTCAAAGAGAAAAATAAACATGTTTTTAGTAAACCTGGGCTGTCTGAAAGTGTTTACCATCTTCTGATCTAAGAAATTCAAGTCTTCTTAGTACACTGATCATGAAGAACTATACAGTGAATTACCAGAAATACAGGTATTGAGTCTAGACTTTCAATTACCTGATTTAAACATTGAGCCTAAATCAAAATGAATACAAATAGGTTGATTTTTTTCTACTTCATATGCTTCAGACAGTTTTTTATTACTTAAGCAATGCTTCTATCATGTCACAGCGTCAAACCATGAAACTTAGTCATGTTTAAATAAGTGGGTATTTTTAAACTTCTGGAATCAATTCATTATGTGATGTATCCCAGGACAATTGAAAATAGTTGAAAATACAAACATGTGTGGCTTTTCAGTATTTTGAATATTAATTCAACCGGGTATGATAATTTAAACTTATTTATAATAGGATTCAATATTTTTCTTTCTAAAAAGTTGTTATATTTTTTTAAAGTATGGGCCCATTCTTAAAAAAATACATACATAAAATATACAAAATAAAAGTAAAAGATGCATGTTTTATTATGTAGTAAAAGTAATTTTCATTAAATATATAGTCAAAGCATAATTTATAACCCTTAAGAATATTACTGTGGCTGTGGTATAGAGTGATATGGAGAAATATAAATAATCTCTTTAGTATTTATTTGAGATTTTGGCTCAAGAACTATAAATGTCATTCTGTGGTTAATCCCTATAAACAACAGCTGAATGAGAAATTTAAAAGTTATATACCTAATTCCTAATGTGTAATCTGGGGGACAAAAGAATAAAAATTACTTCATTAAATGGAATTGTAGTATTAGTGTATAATTTACAAACAGATTATTATAGGACCCAATGGAGTGAAGAGGTTTGTAAATGCAAATTTACATAAACCACACTGGAATTGATCTCATAAGAAAATATCTGCCCATCAAAAGAGATCACTGAGCTGGATCCCTACCTCCTGAACTAAAACAAGTCACAGTATTAGAGAGGCATTTTTCCTAATCCTATAAATAAGTGCAAATAGCAGGTATAAACAGGTTAGTTCTAGGACAAGTGTTAAAATTCATTCTTTGCCAATACATTCTTAGTTTGGATTTAAACCAATTCAATTAAAACTTCAGGAATTTAAATAGAAGTTAGGTAGTAAAACTAATCTTTTTTCTTCTCATTTAGAAATTCTTTACTTTTAAATTAATAGCATTATACCCAGAGCACAAAATAAATGTGTTTGGAACACATTTAAGGAGGTCACCATTTGCAAACTCTATTATATTTTTTTCCCTGCAGTAGTCAAAGAAGAGATGAAACTGTAATAATCACCAATGCTAATCAGATTTAAAGATGATGAAATATAAAGACACCCTTCTTCTGATTAGAAGGTTGGTGACTAGCTTTTGACCAATACAGTAATGTTTGCTATCCAATGTGCATAAAACTAAGCTAATTCATCTTTCCCTTTCTATATTTACATTCTTTATTCTACCAGAAAATATTTAATGAGCATCAACAATATGTTAAGTAATGTTTGAGGCATCAGTAAATGAGATACAAAAATCAAAATCCTTGTGGAGGTAATGCATTGTACTAGAGAAGACTGGCAAAAAAAAAAATATATATATATATATATATAATTATTTCAGTAGTGACAAACACTGTAACAGAAAATAAAATGGGACAAAAGATTAGAGAATTACTTTGAATAGTCCCCTAATCATTAAAAGTTCAGGTAAATAATAAACTGTAAAGTCCCTATAACTGAGCACAGTAGCTGATGAAAATAACCATTATCAAAAAGGAGTCCACATTTTGTTCTAACCATATGGTTTCTCTAAACTATCTTCTGCATATTTTTCCTACATACTTTTTCTTTGCATTTATAATTTTTATTGTTTTTACATGTACAATTATTATTGTTTGGGTATACTTTTCCATTAAGAATGTTTCTATATTAAATTCTAGTGATCAATGTAGGAAATTTGAGACCTTTCAAATTCGGTTATTTATGAAATAAAAATTTTTGGTAGGTGCTCAGAGGGGAAGTTGGGATCAGAGGAGATTCCCTGCTCCTATCCCAAGAAGATAATCTCACGTGGTTCATTAAACTAAAAAGCTTCAGGCCGGGCACGGTGGCCCATGCCTGTAAGCTTCAGCCTATGAAGTGGTCGGGGCTAGGGATCGCAGTTCAAGTCCCTCCTGGGGCCTGTAGCAAGACCTAGTTCCAAAAAAATAGCTGGGCGTGGTGGCGTGTGCCTGTAATCCCAGCTACCTGGGTAGCTGAGGCTGGGGATTGCTTGAGTCTGTGATACCCCGGGCAATGAGAGCCTGCGGTTCCATGGGCAAAAATAGCAAGACCTAGTCTTAAATAAATAAATAAATAAACAAACAAACAAACAAACAAATAAATAAATAAATAAATAAATATAAAAATAAACTAAAAAGCTTCTACACAGTGAAAGAAACTACCACCAAAACAGCTCCCTACTAACTAGGATGAAATAAATGCACAGCCTACATCTGACAAAGGCTGATACTCAAGATCTGCAAAGTACTCAGACAACTCAACAAAAAGAAAACAATCCAATCAGTAAGTGGGCAGAAGAGCTAAGTAGACAATTCTCCAAAACAACATGTAAGTGGCAGATGAACACATGAGAAAATGTTCATCATTCACACTTATCGCCAGTGAAATGGAAATCAAAATGATATGAGATACGTACTCACACCTGTGAGAATAGCCCATCTCAAAAAGACCAGAAACAAGTGTTGGTCCAAAAAAGTGGAGAAAAAGGAACCCTCTTACACTGTTGGGGGAATGTAAGCTACTTAGTCCCTGTGGAAAACAACATGGAAGATTTCTCAAAATATTAAAAATTGATCTACCATATGATCCAGCAACTCCACTTCCAGTTATCTATCAGAAAAACACACACACACACACACACACACACACACACACCAAAAAAAATCTAATTCAAAGGAATACATACATTCCAACGACCACTGAATTACTATCTGTAATTCCCAAGTTATGTAAATAACCTAAGTACCCAAGACAGATGATTGGATTAAAAAGTGGTGGGGTGGGTGGGTGGGAGGGTATGTGTGTGTGTGTGTGTGCAATGACATGTGTGTGTGTGCATGCAATGACATGCCACTCAGCTAAAAAGATAAACTCTTGTCATTTGTGAAAACATAGAGGGGATTATGCTGAACAAAATTCGTCAGAAAGAGCAGGACAAATACTAGTGTCACTTAAATGTGGATTACACAGAAACAAAATAAAAGGCAGACAAAACCAAACCAACAAACTTGAGATCAGACTGTAGAACTGAGGTTAACATAGCAAGAAAGTGAGAGAGAGCAAAATAGGGAGGGGCACAATAGACAGTTAGTGTCTTGGTTGTGGGTATGGTGTGCTTACATACACCTTAAAGTATGATCATATACTCCTAAATCATATATAGTGCCATAAGCCAGTCTTATTAAAAAAAAATGTTTGATAGGTTGGCAATTTAAATCAAGATATTAATTTACATAAAATTATCATTAAATAGAAAATAGCTCTGGACAAATATCCTATGGTGAAGAATAAAGTTAACTGATATAGAAATTATTAGTTGATCTAGAAAAAATCTAGCAAGTTGCAAATGCTAATCCTGGTGTAAACATGTGCTTATGGGATGGTAAGGAAACATTTTAAATTCAAGCTAAGATTTTTAATTTAAAACACAGTTGTATTTCCATCAAGAAATGCAAACAGGAGTATATTTCTATATTATGAATTTCCTGAAGTCCAGAACTTCAAATTATAGTAACAAAGCAAACAACTTTATCTTATTTTAAATATTAACTTAATAATAAACAGCAATAATTTATAAAAATTAATAATTTTTCATGGGAAATCCCAAAATAATTAAAAGGTTTAAAAAATGTAGATTATGAAACTGTAGAAAATTACATTAAATATTTTAAAAAGTATTTATACTAACATAGTAACCTGTATTTTATTAGTCCAAATAAGAAACATAAAAAAGAAATATATTTTTGATACTGCATTCTGGTTAAAAACAAAGTTTTGGATTTGTAAAATTAACTCCATGTCCCAGATCCACCACACTTGAGTTGTATAATGTTGGGCAACAGATTTAACCAACTTTTCCAACTGCTAAAATGAGAATGATGGTACTTATCACTCAAGGTTGTTTTCATAATTGGATGAAAGTATAGAGAAGTATCTGACATTAATCTATCCATCAAAATAATCTATTAAGTCATATTCAATATTTCCCCATAGATAAAAAAGACTTACTTTTAAGAAAACCTGAAGATCTTGAGTCTGAGTGTGCTGTAGAATATCTTGTTGTAGATGCTTGAATATAGATATGCAGATATACACTTGATAATCAGGACCAAGAAAGACACAAGTAGTAATGTAATGACAAATTTCTATCCAATCTAAATAATTCCAAAAACACTGAGTTATCCATTGGAGACATATCTAGGAAAAAAAAAAACCCACAACATCAATTCATTAGAAAGTTAGTATAACTATACTACTTTCGAAATGTAACAATAGCACACAAAAAATGAAGAGCTTAGCATTTAATTAAAATAGAAAGCTATTTTTCTTACAAGCTTAGTCCAGATCCTTTACTTTTTTGCTTAATGGATAAAAAAACCTTTCATGGCCGTGTGATTCAAGACTTATGGAGTTCCTGACTATAGTCATACTATCCATACACCTATTGCTAAATACCTTCCATATTTATATTATTCACCTCTTACTCAAAATACCATTTTGCTCTGCACAGATAACAAATACTAAAAGATTATTTTAATTCAGAGATGAGAATTTCTATATCTTACCTATAATCACAGATGTATAATTATGCAGATGACAGATTGCTAAATGTTACATTAATGCAAATGGACTCTAGCTGAATCAGAAAATATTTTTAATCAAGCAGAATTACACAAGACTGGGAGTTAATGTACACAATAATTGAAAAATTAGACTTTTATAAAGGTTATATTAATTTTTGAGTAACATTTGTTATTCAAAAGATTATTAAAGAAATGATAAAAGACATACATTACAAAAGAAATTATAAAAGATTATAAAAGAAATACATGCTCATCGTGTAAAAAAATTTAAGAATAAAAGAGTTAATGAGAATGACATCATTTAAGAATTTAACAGTTTCATATATTATCAGTGGAATAGTGTCCCTTCTTTCTCCAAATATATCAGTCGTAACACCCAATACCTGTGAATGTGACATTATTTAGATTCAGAGTCTTCACAGCAGTAACCAAGTTAAAAGGAGACCATTATGGTGTGCCCCTTTCCAATATGAACTGGTATCCACCAAAAAAATAGTGGGTAAATTTAGAACGAACTGGGCCATGCTAACACTTGATTTTGGACTTCTGTTCTCCATAGCTCTTAAGACAACAAACTTCTTTTTGTTTTTTTTTTTTATAATAATTCATATATATATATGTATACACACACAGACATATCTTTACATCTTTGTATTCCCCAGGGTTCACCCACCACCTCTCCTCCCTGACAGCCTACCCCCTTCGTTTCACACACACAATATCAACTACAAAAGAGTGGTTTAATAAAGGCAAACTTTGGCAATGGAAATTTGTAAATCATAAATAAATATTTAAGTATTGGAATATAATTGTTTTTTAGGACTATAGTAGAAAGTATAATTAATCGGGCTGTTTGAAACAAAAGTCTATGTCCCAAAACTGATGAATAAACTTCTTATTTTTAAGCTGTCCCATTTATTATACTTTTCACTGTAGTCCTAAAAAGTAATTATTTCCCAATAAATATTTATTTATAATTTAAAAATTTCCATTGCAAAAAGTTTTCTTTAATTAAACCACTCTTCTATAGTTTTTTGTTGTTGTTTTTCTTTTTTCTTTTGGTGTGTCTTTGTGTGTGGATGTGTGAGGGAAGGGTAGGAAAGTTGGGTATGTGGACAAATGTGGTGGTTTATCTCAAATAATTTCTAAGACTTGTTTTCCTATCTCTGATTCACATTATGGGGATGTGAACTTGAACTTTTTTGAAACTACTTTTAAGCAGTTTGTTAGGGCCACAATAACAAAACATGAGAAACTAGTTAAGAAGAAACTGATCTCACAATTCTGGAGAATTCCATAATCAAGATGTCAGAAGTGTTGGTTTCTTTTGATGACCCTGATTGCTTTGCAGATGTTAGTCTTCTCCCTCAATATTATATAGTATTCCCTCTGTATTTGTCTGTGCTCAAAACATTTTTTTTTATAAGAATACTAGTCACATTGGATTATGACCTTTTTTTAAGATAATTACCCCTTTAAGGTATCTATCTCCAACTATAGTCACATTCAGTTCAGGATATTACATGTGTTAGGATGCAACATGAATTTTTTAAGGGATACAGTTTATCCCACACCACACAGTACCTTTTGATTTTTTATTTTCCATAATTATCCCTATGCCAACTATCTTTTAATTTCAGTCATTATGTGCATATTGTTTAATCTAATCTTCTGGTCTTATTTTCAATTACTGCCAATACAATACAATTTAATCAAATATTTGTTTGATCATGTATAATATTTTCCTTTACAAATATCACTGTGTTCTGTTACTTTGCCCTCAAATTTGTTTATAGAGTTTATGGGATTAGTCAATATTGCATTAGAATATAGCTATGAATGTTCAGTATTTGTCAACAGGCAGGATATACTGCAAATAGACTCTAGCTGAATCAGAAAATAATTTTGACTAAACAGAATTTTGGTTTAATTTCTTTTAGTCTCAAGTTCACTGTTCACTTGGCACTAACAGAATTCCTCTCCAATATCTTTACCTGCAGGGCATGCTGGAAAGCAATGAATTACCAAATTTCTAATCACAATGGAAATGGTAGTTCTTCTGAACTGAAGATAAAATATCTCCTGCTCTTACTTGACTAGACAGAAAGTAGTAGTTGATACTTTTTTGACTAGAAGCAATAATTTCAATTCACTTAATGTACTGTTCCCAGGGTTCTCTTTGTCTCCATTCTTTGCTACAGCTATTAATGGCAATCAATGTATGGCCATCCTATGCTAATAAAAGTTAGAGTCTCTGGATTAATAAAGAGGGAAAAACAAGTGAAGAGTGGAAATTAATACAAATGATCCCTTCAGTCAGACAGAGTAGTTAAAGATAAAAGGGTCACAGATTCTGTTTATTTTCCTACCTGCCCTTAGTGCACTACAGGTTGATGGTATGAAACTACATATCACCAGCTCATTTGACCTTTAAACCTTGTAAGTTATAAGACAGAAACAAGTATAACTGAAGTTAGAATGTACATAGAAATATGATTATTAGTTCAACTTTCTCCATATCGATGAAATGTCCCCAATACCCACAAGTATTTTTTTTAATAAGTGTACTATGTCTTATTATGTAAACACTGGTTAAGAACACTATATGATTTCAGGTAGAGGGTCACACCTCTTTATATGTATGTAACCATACCTCCAATTAGTTTTTATTATACATAGCTTTTAATGCATTTGTAATATTCTTGAATTTATATTAAACATTATTTTCTATACATTATTTTCTTCCACTAAATAAAGACAATTCCTATCTTTGTTACATATGGAATGTTAGAAGGAAATGAGCAATTATAAATTGAAAGCACAAAGAAATATATAAAGTGCTATGTTATATAAATGTGCTATTATTAATGATTGTACTATATAAATATTACTCAATAACAAAGGTACAGATATTAATTTACCTAATTGAGTATTTAAATAAAAAACACTGAGTATTTTAATAAAAAGCATTATTACCATTTTTAAGTGACCAAAAAACATTTAAGCCTTCATCTCATGGAATCTACATTAAAAGGAAGACATTTTTTAAATATGACACTCTCCACTTGGCAGAAGTTATATCTGCTTTTATGTGTAGGATACTTTGGGATTATTGTGACAGAATTTTCAAAAATGTTCTCCTGGAATGGAACTATCAATTACAGTTCTTAATTCTGGAACAAATAACTTATCTGTCCTTATAAATGAAATGGTTTGCAAATCAGCTGACAGATGAGAACAAAGAAAATTATTTATATTCAAATAGATATGACACTCTCTTTTCTATTTTTATTAATTATTTCTTTTCAAATATATATAAATAAGAGAAAACAGGAAATGAACCAGATTAACATCTGTCTCTATTGTTCATTCCATTCCTAGCTCCAAAATCAATCATCTATGGTACATTCTTTAATGTTTTAATAGAAACAGATTTGTACATGGATCCCTACCCTTTTCTTATATAAGTGGGAACAAAATGGGCACAGCAACTAGGTAGTAGGAGAACCTTGAGATAGAAAACAATGTAAACTATATATATGTGCGTGCAATCAATTTTAAAAAAACAAAATTAAAAAAAAATGTGAATCGCAATATAAAAAAGTTTTCTTTCATTTTTACAACTGCATACAATTCCACTGTGAATAAACCATAGTAATTAATTTATTCCACCAGGTCCCTTTTCACAGAGATTTTTATTTTGTCATTTTTTTTAATATTATAAATAGTAGTGTATATAGATCTTTGTGTATATGTATTTTCAAACTTTTGCCAGGACATACTTTTTTGCCAGAAACATATTTTCATAAATGAGATTGCTGGGTTGGAGGGTATAGCACAATTACTATACTAAACTGTCAGATTTTGTGCTTACTATATTTCCACAACCAATTCTTTAAGTTATTATAGTCATTGAAAATTATTAGCAGTTATGAACTAGGTCAAAAAAATAAAGACTATATATCCCTATGTATAAGATTATATATACATATATATATTTAGTAAACCAATGTTCTTATACCTAATTATAATTTAAGACATTCAAACGACTTTTAGGTGTATAAAGAAGGAAATAACTTGTATAATATATATACCAAACTAGACCATAGCCTTCCTAGGAAATTTTAGTCTTCAAGCATACTTAAGTTTATGACACAGACTTTAGATTTAGCAGTGACATATACATACTTATTTTATCTGGGCAAAATTACTGCCAATGTATCTAGATCCTGAAGAAACAAAAAATTTGATTAAAATAATTAGTTATGAGTATTTGATTAAGGCTAATCTAAGTATGATCTAATAGATTTTTAGAGTTTAGAGACACTATTCTTAACAACTCTTCTGTACTTGTTGTATTTGTTCTCACCAAGAAAGAAAAACAACTAATCTCGTACTGAAAAGATGCGATTTCAAATTGAAGTCCATGTTGTAAGAGTGCCCTCAGTAAGCCAATGCCCTCACTCATTGGTCTGGAATGCCTATGGCTGTCATATGAAGAAGTTAAAATTTTTAATTAAATAAAAGCTGGAAACAACTTTATACACTGCAAGGACTATTAAAAAATACTTGTTGTGATTCTAACTCTCACACTGCCTCAGTTATCGAAAGAACTTTAAGATAAGACAAGCACAATTTCCTTAAGGAACTTCAAAACAGTAAGGCAGAGGATAAGGAAACAACTAATTTGCAAAACAAAGTATGCATTTTTTCTATAAGAAAAATGTACAGAAACATAGACTAACTAAAAAATGAACATCCACTTGTAGATGATCTGAAAAAAAATCCATTTGGACAGACATTCAAGGATAAGTACCTGAAGAAAAAGGGTAGAATATGGGGAGGGAGATCTTGTTTCACTAACATTAGCAGCATGAAGAGAGGAAGAGCCTGGGGAGACACCATTTATGAATATGACTTTTAATAGGGTATTCCAGTCCTTGACATTTTGTTCTGCATTGTATAATTTTACATTTTTAAAAGATAGGGTTTCATAAAATATGAAAGGATAATAATTTTCTTTAGTCCTGCTTTCATGATGGTGGGGGGAAAAAAGCTTTCTAAAATAGTTTTTTCCAGAGTATATTCAGAGTATTATCTATCAATATTATTCAAATATTTACGCTATACAGAAAAATAATTATTGGTATACAAAATGATGATCCAAGGGATTACATAAGATAAATCCTTAAAGATACATTTCCTAAGTCACAAAAGTGAAAAAAAAAATGATATGTTTTTAACAAAGGATGAACTTGGTGAAAAAGTTAATCAGAACATGATTTTCTGTTCATTTTTTAAAAAACGTCTATCTGAATTTCTATTGTCATTCCAATCTCAGCTGCTCTTAAGAAAACTAATTAACAAATACATAATTACATTCAACTTTTCTGGATTCCAGTTGAGTTCATTTTTATCCTAGAGATCTGTGTATTTTATTTAGCAATCTGCCAGAAATCTTTCACTAATCAACAAATCATTTAGTATCTACAAATACACTTCAAAAGGCATTGCTTCTAATTAGAGAAAATGAATAAGCTTTGAAATACAAAATTTGTTTCCAAATAATTACTTTACTACATATACCTACTTAGTTAAAAGTTGTTTTCAATTTTATAATTAGCAATAATGTAACAAATAATATCAACAAAGCAATGATATATACTTCTTACAGCACAAAATAATTAGCTCATTTCAAGAGCCATTAAAAAGGCATTTTTATATTAACGAATTTAAGAAACATATTACTGTTACCACTCAGAAATAATGCAGTGATTTTTAATAATGTGACTGCTACCTTTATGCAGTTTTAAAATGATATGTCAAGTTAATAAAGAGATGCCAAACTGATAAAATGCCAAACTGATATGGTGATGCGATTTTCCCAGTTTTTGATAATCCTTATTTAAATTAAAAAATATGTAAGAAGTTATTAAAAAATGAAAAATATAAAGGAAAAATAAATTAAAGAATATGTTAGGAACTAATGAATAGTTGATAGTATTAAACAATATAAGTTGTAATAATCAAAACTAGAATGGCAGAAAAGGAACTCACAGGAACATATTGCTCCTTGATTTAGATTTTTAGAATATAAATAATATAATACTGAGTTGATTGCAAATAATTAAGGAGCTAGAATTCCAACCAGTATTACACATTTTATGTTTCAAAATTTCTGAAGTATTTTAGTTACATATACAGTAAGAGCTAGAATTGGATTCAGGAATAGTAAATAAAAAACCAATAGTAAGTACATAAGTAAACAGTCAATAAATTATAATAAGAAATATGTAAAATAAAAAATATGTAAAACATATTACTTGATAATTACAGATTTGGAAAGATTAATTCTTTATAATTAAGAAATATTAAAAATTGGTAAGAAACACTAATACAGGAGATAAGATTCAACTAGTTAACACAGCCATGAAATTATAATCAACTTTGCAAATGTTAAATAAAGAAAAACCACAAAATTTTAAAAAGAGAAGCAATTTGGGTCTATTAATTTAATAATTAGTTTAAAAATGTCAAACAGAAGAATATATACTCCTCATTTCTGCTAGGAGAGTAAAAAATAAATCAAAGTCATTTGATGATAAGCATGAAGAGCTTTAAAAATGTTCTTATCTTTTGACTAAGAATTTCTAACCTTCAGTGCTATGTCCCACAAAGACTTAACCCAGAAAGAGAAGATAGCACTAACCTCTAAAATATCCATTTGAATCTGACATAAGAAAATATAGTCCACACTTGCACCAATTTAAGAATAACAGTACACAGGAGGAAGGCACCACACAGGTAACCCACTACAGAATCTCAGGTCCAAGAAAATTATTCTAACTTCCAGATCCCAACAGACTGGAGACATGCAGGGCTGATAAGAATTCTTGCCATTAGTTACCTGATTTAATCCTTATGTCATCCTTATGACGCAGATATTAATTTCATTAAAATATCCACACTTGACACAGGTTTTCAGAAAGTCTATGCCCCCCATATAGCTCAAATTGAACTCATAATCTGTGTATGCTTGGGATCTACTATAAAGTAAACCAATTCAATGGCTCTCAGGGAAAAATGTCAGTTGGGGATGTACAGAAAATTACAAAAATGGTTGTATTAGTTTAAATGTATTTCCTATATTTGAGGAGAATGCAATTTCCTTTAAAGACACTGAGATGGGAGCTGAAGAAATGTTACTCTCTATGGATTACCTGTGATGGTGCAAAACCAGACATATGAAAAGCTGAAAACACAAGCGGCACTTCAGCCTTCAGTAACATTTCAATGTAGTGAGTGCTGCAAAAGTATACCGGATGGATACCAGATTCTACAGTGTCACCAGGTAGGTATCGCTGCATAAAAGAGAAGGAGGATTAATGAATATGCATCTGATTTAAAATAATCAAATAAACATAACATTATTTCCTTTTGCCTTAAATTATTATTTCAAAATAAATGTGGTGGCATCACAAATTACTGCAAATATAACTGCAAATTAAAAAGTCAGATGTTAAGTATTATTGAAAAAATCGTAATAAAACCTTCGAAGACATAGGAATAAAGTCAACACTCTGCAATGTTAAAAATATCAATCACTTGTGAAATGAAAGGGATGGGTTACAGGAAAGAGTCAATAAATATATGAGGTCATGAGTAATATATGCTTCACTTATTAATCCTAAATGTACTCCAATATGCCTACTATATCCTTGGCTTTGGTCACTGATTCTATGTCAAAAAAATTTAGTTTTGTCAGCTCTTAGGGATAATTATCTAGTTATTTTTTTTAAACTGATGTTAAAAACTAAAATCTGAACATGAATTAGTTATAAGTGAAATTGGGACCTCTTAAGAAATTCACCTCTACGAAACTGGGGGTGAGGAAATGCACATACTACAGTCCCATCAAAGTTCTCAGGACAACTAATTAATGCATATCAGGACAACTAATTAATGCATATGCATGCATTTATATTTATTTTTATATAGACGTATGTACTTACAATTTATTTACTTATATTTATTACTTATCATACATATATACATATATATTTACAAAGATACTTATTGCACTTTTTCATAAGTTTTTGTTTCCAATAGAATTTTTATTTACAATATATCATCATGAACTCTCTATGTTTTAATCAGGTTTACTACAAATCCAACATCTAATCACAATAATGTTTTTAAATAAAAAATAAACTTGAAGAATTTTGTGTTAAGAAACCTTTACACCAGGAACTACAGATTTTAACCTACAGATATAACTGATAATCAAACTGGATCTTCCAAACTAGAAACTTCTAAAAAGGAATTTTAGGTTCTTAGCTTTACTGGGAAAGTAAAGCTTATTTTAAAACATTTTCATAAAATAAAACTAAATAAATTAAATTAGGCAATCAAATTCATACATAACAATTACATGAGTTAAAATAAGTTGGATTTCTTTCAAACTTTATTGCTAAGCTACTTTTATGGATTTCAGTTTGAGCTATATATCAAAATTCCTGATATTACCAAGCTTATTTATCGGGGTTTTTTCTATTTTATTTTTCATTACCTTACATAATTATTTGCCATTTTGTAGTAGAGAAATACTTATGCAGAAAGATGTATCTTATGACAGGTTCTAAGGAAGATACCTGATAATACATGAAAAATAGAATATTCTACATATTGATTACTGAAGACATACATAACATATTAAATGAACATCTTGTAAAAAGATAGCTGTGTAGGAAAAAAATAACTGCTGTTTAGTATTTAAAGCAACATGAATGGAGTGAGAATTAGTATCCTTTGATTTATATTATTTTTGAAATTCATAATGTGTTTCCCTAGAGACTATTTGTAGAGTAGAATAATTTAATGAATTATATATATATATATATTTACTATATATATTATATATATATGTTTTTTCAAAGCAAACCAAGGCAATAATTTTAATGTATGTATAATAGTTTAAAATTTGTAGAAAATATTTATTATAAAATTTCTTTTCTATGTTGCATTAATGATTCATAAAAGTTAGAGCTCTACTTTTACAGATGTCATCCTTTTGGAAGAAGCTATGCCATTCTTCATGGTAATAACACAGCTCCTAGCATCAAGCCTTGCAGAGATACCTACTCAACAAATACTAACTGAATGATAAGAAGGTACTAATGATTACACATTATAATCACAGTAAATTCCCTTATAATAAGTCTTAATACTTAGCCTATTAATTTCCCTCTCACAAACTAATTTATAGTAGTGTTCATAAAAATAAAGACAGGTAATGACAGTTGCAAGTTACATGGACTACAACAAAGGGTTTTCTGAATCATTAGATTTAAATTATAGTTGTTAATACTTTTAGTATTTTGATATATTTTGTTAGTCACAGCTCTCTAAAAATGATAGCAACTCTAAATAAAAGTAACTCTAAATAAAATCCAGAATACATAATTAAGCTAATCAGTTGTAGGATAACAGTATTTAATGTATCAAAAAAGTAACAGAGTAATATAAAAATTGTGCTAATATTCTAAAAAAAAAAACATTTTGGTAAAACCATTTGACTTTGGATCTACCAGAAAGCTTTATGAATAACACTTTCAGTAATTAAAAATGAAGACAGGTGCTTGAATATTTATATATACTATGCAAGGTCTTTGATTCTTTTTCTCCCACTATTGGTAGTTGTGATAAATCATTTTATTTCTGATACTAAGAAAAATCTACTTCTATTGCCATGGATCTTGAATAGAAAGACACTATTTGAAAGACTTGAAACAGTACAAATCAATCCAAACTGATCAAATTCAGTCAAGCCCAGTCTGCAGACTTGTGGACAGCCTATACTTTGTTGGTAATGCTGTATTGAATCTGTGCAGCATGTGCATCATGCATCTGGGTAAACAAAAAACAAAAATACTTTTTAAACTTAAATCCTATAATTTTAAGATACAAATCTTTCTCCTTTGGGGGAAAATAAAAGCCATGACAAATGGAATCATGGAAAGTAAATTAAAGTCACACAGAAGAATGTGAAGGAGTTTTGACAAACCTTAAACTAAAAGGGATGGGTCACATGACTTAATGTATCCCTAAAGGCCTACAAAAGGGTTACAAATGTGCAGTAAGATATGATATATAACAGTGTAAATCTAAATGTAAATTTGAAAATGATTGCATTTTTAGATAATTATTATCAGGAATAAGAGAGTTTATATATATATATATACTTTCTTTATACACATGTGTAATAATATGAAAAATAAAGTAACTATCCATGACTTTACTATTGAACTATATTAGCTCATTTGAGTATTACTTTTTCTGATTTATCAGAAATGAAGCTTTATTTGTATGTGATTACACAGTACTCCAGTTTTTATTTCAGTTTTGTTTGTTCTCCTTTTTAATAGTTTTCCTAACAGAAGGCATACATGCTTATTACTTTTACTAATTATTGAGATTATTTACTATTATATGGAAATCACTAATTTACTTATCTTAATCTATTATTATATTAATAGCTGTGATGTTAAGAATTAGCCAAACTCTGATTCCTAATAAAATTCCTTAAAGACTGCTATTATAATTTTTAAAGTTTGCCTTACAAATAATGATGTTTATTTAAATCAATAAATTCTCTGGTCTAAACGACTTGAAAATACTTATATTTTGAATTATTTTTTATCCTACATGAGTACATACTCATAATTTACAAATTTTGAGAATTTAAAATTAATACCATTATTTACTGTATTGCTTACCAAGGTCCACTTTTTAAACATTTTGACATAACTTGTTCATAACATTCTTTTAAGAATACAAAAGATCTAATATCATTTAAGAGCATTGTTTAAAACAATTAAAAACCTACTGTCTACTAAATATTTCTTCTTAAATATTAATTCACACACCCAACACGTTTTATGGAGGAACTAGTATGAATTATAGTTTGAGACAAATGAGTGAACAAAGCAGAAAACTGTGTCCTCAAAGATTTTATATTTAAATGTATAAATAACAAATAATTTTAGAAATTAAGCAGCATTTTAGGATTTGCTGTGGATTATGGAGTAAAAGGAAAAATATAGAGAGGGTAGTAATTAAGCCAGGGACTGTATAAATGGAGGAATAGGTTGAGCGTCTTTGGAGGCTGATTACAATAGTGTGAAACTGAGTTAATGAAAGTAGACAAGTTTGTGTGACTAACAATAAAAATTAAAGTGTTTTGCCACAAGTGAAAATTATTTTATCAAACTTCACAGAAACTGTGAGTGCAATGTTGAACAATAAAACAAAACATAAAGGGGGCCACTTTTTAGAAAATATATTAAGGCTATAATTGAATGAACTAACAAGTGCAATAGAAAAATACAAAAGGTTATTAAATCCAAAACATGTAAGTGGGGATGGTGAACTGTACAAGCATTAGTGACTACACTCACCTAACAGTTCTACATAGAATCCTTGAAGAGACATCTTGGAATGTTGTTAGTTTTATACAGAAGCACTCAAATAAAACACTGATGAAGTAGTCAACATGGCAAATTTGTACTTTAGTAGAAAAAAATACTTACTAGGGAAGACACTGTTTAAATAGTGTTTGATGATACAACTTTCCTAACAGAAAGGTGCAAAGCTTCACATCAAATGTTGTGTGCTTCAGTTTGGTGGTTAGTTTGTTTTGACTTTTCCTCATGGTTTTTGTTTATTTTTTTTTCTATATCCCATATATTAGTGAAACCATTTGGTTTCTGTCTTTTTCTTCCTGACTTGTTTCTGCTAAGAAACTACAATTCTACAATTTCTTCTAAGTACATCCATGTTATCATAAAATCATCAAGTTTGTCATTTTTAATTGATAAGTAATTGATAAGTAATTAATAGTAAATAAAATAAGTAATTTTAATTGATAAGTAATTAATAGTGCTGCAGTAAATATGCTAGCACAGGTGTCCCTTTGTACCCACATTGAGGTCTCTTTTGGGTAGATTCCCAAGAGAGCAATTGCTGGCTCAAATGGTAGTTCCATTTTCATTAATTTGAGTGTCCTCCACACAGCTTTCCATAGTGTTTGGACCAGTTTACATTCCCACAAGGAGTGTAAAAGTGTTCCTTTCTCTCCATATCCTCACTAGAACTTGTTGTTGCCCGTTCTTTGGATGTGGGCCATTCTTACTGGTGTAAGGTGGTATCTCATTGTGGTTTTGATCTGCATTTCCCTTATTGGTAGTGATGTTGAGCAATTTTTCATGTGCCTGTTGGCCATTTGTATTTCCTCTTTGGCATTTTTTTAGTTCTACAAAATGAGCACGTAAAAGCCTGGTTACCCCATTACATGCTACAAAATAAACATGGAAAACTCAGTTTACCCCACAAAAATGTCCAAAACTGTCCTTTAGGCCCTGATCACCTCACCACATGTCCAATCAATCTGAGTTCACCAGCATGCATTCTAAAAGCAGGGGATTTCTCTTTTCTCCTTTGGCATCTGATTTGGCTTCCTCCAAACACACAGTTTAAGATATGGCATTCCTCTTCTCTTTCAGCATTTATCTCAATTTTATTTTTTTAATAATTTACATATATATATATTTCACATCATTTTAATGCCTGGGTGTCACCCACCACCTCCCATCCCTGACCATTCCAGCTCGTCCTCCCCCCTCCCATTGTGTACTTTCATTTAGTTGTCCATATATTAGTAAAACATTTTGGTTTCTGTCTTTTTCTTTGTGACTCACTTCTGCTAGGTTTCTTCTAGGTACATCTATAAGCATGGAAAGTTTCATTCAGGAATTGCATAGTACTATTTCAAGCATAAAAATCATAGATTTCAATACTTAATCTATCCTTTTCTGCTTTACTTTCATTTTCCTTATTTTCCTTCTCAGAAATACAGCCTCTAAAAACATACTTTCATCTAACCCCATAAAAATACTCTTTAGTCCCTGTAAGTTATCCAAATGGAATCATTTGATTCCATTGTCTATACACAGCATGTCAGGAAAAGGGTCTTTAGAAGTATTAGCATAGTTTATATAGTAGCCAATTCCTCCAAGGTGAAGGTCTTTAAAAACTAGGCAGCAAAAAAAAAAAAAAAAAAAAAAAAAAAAAAAAAAAAAAAAAAAAAAAAAAAAAAAAAAAAAAAAAAAAAAAAAAAAAAAAAAAAAATCAACAATAAACTGAAGGATGCACTTGCATCTAAACTCTCAGGGAACTAGTAAAAGCCTTTCAAATACACTATAATACTTTACTCAAAATTGATTATAGACTTCCAGAATGTATGAGTCATTTTTCTCTATAAAATATAGTTATAATTTCTATTTAATAAATTATTTGCTCAGACTTAAATTTAACAGATTCTTTCTAACAAACCAACAATAAAAATATTTTTCAATAATTCTTTTAGCATAATTTATAATTTACTAATGACAAGTTGAAAACTTAATAAAGCATGTATTATTTTTAGTCTTTTCTCCATTTACCTTCAGTTACGTAAAACACGAAGTATTTGAGAAAATGACAAATCTATATAGTCAAAGAGAATCAATCAAAATGCAATCAAGTATAAAATGAATACAAATATTTCTAGGCTCTCCACAAATAAACAATAAGATCCCAGTGAATTTAAATAGAACTTTGACTTCTATAAAAACAGACTAAAATGTCTCACAGATATATGTAGTCTCGGCAACCAAAGAAAGGCAGAAGTCAGAAGTCTAGAAAACTGCTGAAGAAACCTGAATGTTTTCTCTTTGTCCCCCAGCATTATCAAGAACAAAGAAGACACAAACCAGTCATGACCAGCATAATTCCCCTGCAAGCAGACTGAGAAGCAGAGTTAAGGAACTTTATAATATTTTATCTTATAAGATGAAAATCAGAACTCCATAAATATTCATTTCTAGGGTGTCTATCAGGAAAGAAATATTAATGGTACTTTGTACGCATTTTTTTCTTTAACAAATTTACAAGCTATTTACAATTTACAATCTATTAAAGTAAAATTAAACTTCATTAGTAATAAAAGTCAATCACTGACAATGCTCACATGTCTCGTGGAGGCCAACAGTATTAGCAACTAGAAGAAACACTATCTGCATTGTGAAAACACACTTATTAAAGTCTAGAACACAATAGTACCACTGGCTTTCAAATTATCTGCTAACAGGTCTTCAGCAAATTGATGACTGGCCTGCATGTCTTGGGCTTAGTTGATATCCCTAAGAAGCCTCCACCATGTGAGAGTTGGGGATAGAGCACAGACAGAGGAGCTGAGAAGGATCAGTTACAAACAGAGGAAAATCTCCAGCATAACAAAATTTACACATTTTCAGAATTCAGTAATGTAAAGTTTCCACAGCTATTTTCTTGAAGCCAGATCTTATTTCTAAAAGATAATTCATTCAAATAAAGTAATATAATAAATATAAAATAAAATATTCTTGTTCTTATTCTGAATTGTCTAAGACTACTTTTAAAACTTCCTTCAATATATCTAGAAATATGATCTAATAAGTTTAGTTATTCAATTTAGCTTCCAGTAAGATTGAGATAAATAATTCAACTTACTTTAATATTATGCATAGTACAACAATAAAATACTCTAAGTACATATCATAATATATCACTACTATAGGTTAAAGCATTGTTTTACTTTTATGTGTTAAAGTGCCCTATCAAAGAATTAGGAAAAACACATAAATTTCAACTACTATGATTCCACTCAAAAAGGATATGAAGAGAAGATTTTACAGGATTTTGCTGCTGTTTCAGGAATCTCTCACAGTGCTTTAAAACCATGGTAAGATCATTTTCTGCATCATCTTTTAACAGGCTGAGGAACTTGCCATAACTATATTAAAAGTCCATAAAACATACAAAATGAAAAATGTCAGGCCCTGCACTGCAAATTCAATTTTAGGAATCTATCAAAATGTATTCCTCTTCAGATCTCAGGGTTTTAACTTTTCAAATTTCCACTTTTAATATAACTTACTATATAAAAGAAGAAAAGATTAACACAATATACATTCCTGACGATTATGATATACTTGCATCAGCAGTATTTGGCAAGTACTTGAAACTTCAAAAGAAAATTAACAGTAACAAGAACAAAGTGTAGATACCATGTGGTAGATTTTTTGAAAATCTAAAACATGGAATACTGACAGGTTAGACTGACAGAATATTAAGTCTCAAAGCAATTTTACAGTTCATCTAGTCCCACTGACTCTAAAAGGAGATTGCATTTTCCCCAGGGGCCACTTTGAAATTTACAAGGATTTTTTTTTTCTCTCTTGATTAGTTGGTTATTTTTTAGTTAGGTCCCATAGTCCCCATAGTTCTCCAGCTACCATTATCACCAGTGAACCATCACCATATTATCTTATGTTTTTAATTTACTGTTTAACACCATTCCCACTTTTTTCCTTGTTTCATACCTCAGATCTCTGGTAAACTTGCTGGTTTTAATTTTTTTCTTGACCTTCTGTAACAACTCAAATGCCTCAAAACAGATGAATGGATCAAAAAGATGTGGTATATCTACACAAAGGAATATTACTCAGCAATCATAAAAGAACACATGGATGGAGTTGGAAGAGATTATGCTCAGTAAAGTAAGTCAAAAGGGAAAAGCCATGAGATGGCCTCACTTAAATGTGGAATATGGCGGTGGTTCTGATTGTCATAGTGACTGGAGGGTACTACTGGTACTTGTGAGGACTAGGTTAGATATGGACAGTCCTATACAGTAACAGTTGCATGCAGTTTGCGCATAGATTTAAAAGGCTGCTTTAATTACATAAAATTAATTGTTTTCTATAAAATGTTCTTTCTATATGTCTTAATACACATTGATCATAAATATAAGTAAATCATAGAACAGTAGTACTTTTGTTTGAGGCTTACAAGATTTAGGCACCATTTTGGAAAAGTCATTTTGCCAGTGATAACACTCTTGCAGTATATGACATAGTAAAATAAAATTAGAAACTATTAATAGTGGCCACAGACATAAATGACTCCATATGGGTGCAAGCAATATCCTATGCTGTAGTTGCAAACAACTATTTCAAGATAAATCACATTCAATATATTATGCACCAAAAAGACATTATAAAAATATGTGACTACTATTATCTATGAATTCCATTTCAGTTCAGAAATAGGACATTAGAAAATAAAAAGCAGGTATAAGGCTACTGAAGAATTAGTTATATGTGCTATGTGATAAAAATGAGAAAGCTAGAACTAGTATTGTTTTAATTATAATAAGAATTTACAAAAGTAAACATTACAACATATTTAATATGCAAATTTTCTAGATTTGATTCTGAAGAGGATCAACTGAATTACAATGTGTATATCAAGACCTTCATTTAAGAGCAAAATAAGGGAGGGGCAGGGGCACTCATGAACTCTACTTAACTCTTACTCTGCCATTTTATTTGGCATTTCTTTAAGAAATTACAATTTACTAAAATTTTAAAGTACAGTAATCGGTTTATTCATTTTAACTTCTGCTACCAACCTTAAGGTACTTTAGTGCTTATCATCACAGTGACAATTAAAACTATTCATATTTTTAAAATGCTATTCATGTTTAAAATACCATCCATCCCACTCTTATCTTGCTATTGAATGGAGATGATACCAGTGTGCTGATTTTCACCAGGCTATTTTTGAAAAAAAGAAAATATCAAAATAAACATGTTAGTCAGAGGCTTAAATACACTGTAATTAGCCTCTGAAATAATGATGAACAGTGGCTGAGTGACATGTAGGGATAATTTATCATGTGCTGGTATCTTCAGAAATAAAATTATTATTTTCTAAATAATAAGCTCTGCAGTAAAAGCATATAAAACAGTTGGTTGCTAAATTCTATTAAGCACATATCAGGTAGATAAAACAAAATCTAGACAAGCACAAGGGAGGCATTTCTTATAATATACCTGACAGTCATTTTAATGCCAAGCTGCTGCACAGATGAAAGACTTTCATTCTTCACATTTGCATCAGTAGCTAAAAACAATACAAAAATGGGTTATAAAAATGTATAAAAGTCTGCATAATAATTACATTTTAATTGAAAATTGATGAAAGTAATATTTTTACATATTTTAATGTGAATTTTGAAAACACTGATGGATTTGTTCTTTTAAGAGCTGTCAATTATATTTAAAAAAATTAACAGGAAACTTTACAAATAACTTCTCTATTAAAAACATTTAAAAGCATGTTAAATACAAAACAACTAATCATAGTTTTAAAGCAATCTATATTTACTCAGTTCTCAGAATGTAAACACTATTAACCTAAAAATGGTCCAGAATACTTTCATCAAGCAAGATCCATTAATGATTCTGAATTACATACATGTGTATATGTGTTTGTGTGCATATGGCTTTTTATTCCTTTCTAAAAATCATATTCAAAACTTTAAGAAGTAATCAGTATTCTATATATAATGCATTATAATGTATGAGAATAGATTGAAAGGGCTGTTTTTTTTTTTCCCCTGCAGCTGGATTTTTTTTTTTTTGTGAAGCAGAAATCATGATCATTTACCAAAATTGAAGTGGTTGTACACTACAGAGGATATAGGATATATTCAAATTTTAAATTAGACCTTGAGAAGATAGGTAATAAGCTAATAGCACATACTCAGAATCATCACTAGATATCACTGAGTTTCTAGGTAAAATGTTCAAATTTTAACTAAAGAAGTTGTAGCATGTGCTTTAGTGTGTGCTGTACACACACACACACACACACACACACACACACACACACACAGTTGCTCTTTTAAGGGTCTGGAATCACAGAGCTATTTCATGATAGAGAAGACCAAAAGCTATGCTTTCCAAGTTCCGTATCAGTTGCTTCCTCCCTCCACCCCAATATACAAAGTACTCTCTCACACTATCAATTTAATCTACTTAACTCCTGAACTCATTCATTTCTTTCAGTAAATCCTCTCCGATAAAGAATGTGGGGAACGTTGCTCAAAGCTATAGGGGATAAAAGATATATCATACATCATGCCCTAAAAGAACTTTCCATGTAGAGTCAGAGATAAAATTTGTACATAGATAACTCTGATAAAGATGCTTCAAAGTACTAAGTAGAATAAGGTTTGTAAAGATAAAGAGTTATGTGAATTCAGAAGTGGGAAAGATTTAAAAAAGTGACATTTAAACTGAACTTTAAAAGAACGGTAGACTTTAAATTTGCAGGTGTAGGGAAGAACCAATTAAACACAATCTTTATGATTTTATGATAACCTGGATGTACCTAGAAGAAATCATATTAGCATAAACAAGTCAGAAAGACAGACTCCAAACGGTTTCACTAATATATGGGGCATAGGAAAAACAAACAAAAGGCCAGGAGGAAAAGCCAAAACCAGCTAAAAAACAAACTGAAGTTCACAACGGGTGTGGGTGGTGGGGGGGGACCATCAATGAGGGGAGAGCCTCAGGGATTACAAAGATGTGAAATAATTATCTATATAATAAAGTATTTATATAAAATAAAAATCAATAAATAAACTCAATCATTATCAAGCATACACTCTGGATCAACAATAATTTGCTTTATACTCTGAGTTAAGGTAACCAATTGGTCTTAGTTTGCTGAGGATTTCCATGTTTTTAGCACTAAAAATCTCATGTCCAAAGAATCTCTCATAATCCCAGTCAAACTAGACAGGTTGGCCAGTCTACCCATAATTCTTAAATCTTCTTAAAGGGAAAAAATTAAAAAAAGAAAACATTGAGTGCTCAGTTAATTTTTTTTGATAAGCTGTATCTGAATTTTATTTACATAGGTCAGAAAGCAGTTTTATCAATATTGTTAGTGTTTCCCTATAATAAGAGTAGTTAAGCTTAGAAGTTTAGAAGTCCATGTTATGTATAACTCTGGTTCTGATATTAAGTGTATAAATTCTATCCCTAGGGAGAAAGAGACCATTTTTAGTTTCTAATAACAGGTTTAGCAAAGGATACCACTCATTTTCTTCTCCAGATTTTTCAAGTTGCAGTAAAGAAAGATTGTCCCCTTCCCCCAACCCTATAGTAATCACATAGCTACAAGGTATCCTAGGTCTGTAATAGAAAGCAAGAATCCAAAGTCCAGGGAGAGGAAGAGACAAAGAAATAAGGTAGATTGCTATGAACAGTTTTACCCTGTTTATATTGACATTCAATGATCATAACTCTGCCTGCAAGATAAATTTGATTTGGGTACCCATCACTTGTTACCAGAAACATGTATCACAAATTAATTTCACTTTCACAAAATTAGTCAATTTAAAAAATATTAATCATTATATTTATCATTATTGATATTTTACCATAAATTCAAGTGTCAACAACTTTAAAAAATTAATTGAAGCATAGTATTAACAATATCCACTACAGAATTTTCAGTAACTAAATCTGCTCCTGGTAATCCTATACTTGATTATATTTTAATCTTCATTAATATATAGATATGTATGCATGTAATAATAGTAATTATTCCATTCTGAAAATTACTAAACAAATACCTTAACAGTAAAGGAGTGCTAAGAATGGGCATTTTCAATGTTATATATTCTGTAGGTCAGGATGGCTTTCACCAGAAAATGCTGACTTCCACATGAGTGAAAAAATTCAATAAAGTTAAGGATCAAGGTGAAGAATGTTGTCCAAAGGGACTACGTGAATGTTATTTGAGCATGAGAGTTTTAGTTCCTCATGGAAGAAAGAAAGGAGTTTGTCCAGAGCAACTGCTGTCTCCTTCAGGATATGAGATTTTAAATGGATATTAACTTGAATTTCTGAAGTTGTAGGAATAATTTCTCAGACTAATCCCTCTCTAAGCACTGATTCTGTAACTTAATCTTGAATATTTCAACAAATAATGGTTCCTGATTATGGCTGAGCATCAGAATCCTGAAGATCTTTATAGTTTTTATTTCTGAGATTTTATTATTTATATTTTTATTTTTAACTGAGGTAATATTTGGATACCTCTGATACAGGTATTATCACTTTAGTGCTCCACCACCTAACTACCCAGAGTCCACCATCACAGTCCATTGTGCTTCCTTCTCTCTTTGTTCTTACCCTTCCTTTACCTCCCTTCCCCTGCAGTCCCAGAATGCTTTAGTTCTTTACTCAAGTTCAAAGATTACTTTTAAGCTTGTCTTTATCTGATCCTAAATTCAGTTACTCTGTATTCCATATATTAGTAATCATCTGATATATATCTTTCTTCTGACTTTTTTTCACTTAGCATTGTTCTTTTGGCTCCATTCATGTTGCTGTAAATGGCATGTTTATGTTTTTTGATTGCTGATTAATATGCCATTGTATTTATACACCACATCTTCTTGATCCACTCATCGTTTTCTGTTGGGCTGTTTCCATAATTAATCCATTGTGTATAACATTGCAAAGAACATGGTAGTACAGGTTTTCTTTTGAATTTTTCAGGTAGATATTTAGGAGCAGATCCATGTTTAATGAGACATATCCATACTGTTTTTCAGTAAGTACTGGTACCCTACCAACAGCTTATGAGTTCCTTTTTCTCCACGTCTGCATAAGCACTTGATGTTTCCTGTCTTTTCAATATGGGCCATTCTCACAAGTGTGAGGTAATTTCAGTGTAGTCTTGACAAACATTTTTCTGTAAGTGATGATGAATATTTTTTCATGGTCCTGTTTGCAGTCTGTCTTCTTTGGAAAAGTCTGTTTACTGTTTCTGCCCATGCTTTTATTTCTGAGATTTTAATTCCTACTTTGTAATTGCATTTAGCTCAGATTCTATGTAACAAAAGATTATTTCACTGATACATTTCTGCTTGTCAAGTTGTAATACATCATATTAAGCAAGCAAAGATGAAAACTGAAGTTCTTCCTTTAATATATATTCCTAAATCATTGACATTTTCCTGTTTCAGGAAATTCTTTATTTCTTATATTTTATTTCTTGCAGAATTTTGTTCACATTGGCAATCAGTGATTATTGACATATACACAATTTTGGTACACATAATAGACCATTGAGTCAATGAATGAGTAGCAAAGTGAATAAAAGCATGAACACCCATCCAATGAACAAAAGAAAATGTATTTTACATGTCAAACCAGAAGCAAGACAGCGATGAAAATAGATGTAGATTTAAAATATTCCCTGTAAATTGAAATCAACAGACAATAAAACTCACTCCCTGGAGTCACCACAAAAAAGCATAAGGAAATATATTATTTTTAAAAAAGGTCAACCAAACAATGACATCTGTGACATTTACTTAACAATACTTGATTCAAACTCAGCACTGAAATAAATTAATCAAAATATAACCAATCATTTTGATTATAAATACAATTATCTCAGAACAAAATTAAAAAGTTACTTAATATTTATTGAGACCACTCACCTCTGGTAACACATTCTGTTTATTTTTGGTTTACAAACTAACAGAGAGTAATGATAGAAGAAATTAAATGTACTCTGCCTGAAACTTGGCTGATGGTGTGGAAAAAAGTAAATTTTTAAAAGACTAAAGAATTTCTTCACTAGAAGAATTCATGGCTGGAGCAGCAGCTAGCATGTGGCTGTTTATGACTCTTCCAATGCTCTCCTGGGTCTGTCCTCAACAGGGAACTCCTGGCACCCAAAAAAACCTAATGGTAGTATGTCACACCTCCTACCGCCTGCCTTCTCTGCCAGTCTGCAGGTTCTTTTACTTCTTTTCAAGCATGTGTCATACAACTATCAATTTATTAAATTTTTGATGCCATAAAATTCAATTCCTTGTGACCAAGCTACTCCAAGATTCTCTTCTTCCTAATTGGTATAATCAGTGCTATTTGGAAAAAAGCAATACTCTCATCTTGTCTTTGATTATACAATTACCCTTGCCTGGAAGAGTCTTCCCCTCTCTGACTTCTTTCAGCTGTCATAGCCCAGAAGACAGCACAAGTGCCACTCTTCCTGTTCTATTATTGCTTCCTCCTCTTGTCTTCCTCAATGGTACTAGTCAATACTGATCACTCTTCCAACTGAACACCTGTGACACTTAAACTCCTTCATTTGATAATAAGCCAATTCAAATAGATACCTAATTAAAGGTCCTCACATATTGTCTGAAACAAGGAAACCAACTGAAAATTGTCAAATTCCCATCATTTATTTTATTTTCTATCTAACTATGTGCTACAGTGCACACAATTCATCATTTTAGGCTTATGTCCTATTTCCTCCAAGGACAGATGATACCTTTTTACAATTATTGGGAATAATCATAAACATGCTCTATAAATGTCTGATAGAAAAGAACATGTTTTCTAAATAGTAAAAAAAAAGTAACGCAGGTGTCATTTAACTGTACCTATTACAATTAAATGTATTTTAGTGGTTAAGAAATAAAACACTGCAGAAATTTCTGTTTTTTCCTCAATCCCTTGATTTACAACACAAAGAGGGAAAATTAAAATATCTACTGCCTTGAAAGAACTATTTAATTTATCAAAGGAACAATTACAGCGAGGAAAAAAAAAACAACACCCAACTCATTCCAGGGAGTGGAGTTGACAAGAGTTAATATGTTATAATTTGTAAAGATACCTGTACAGATTTTCAAACTGCAAATGAGCAAAACTTTGTTTGTTCTCTTCTCTTTCTTTAAGGGGATAAACAGTCAAACTAATTTGATTTTTCCAGATTTGCAAATTTTATAATGAATTGAAATCCTGAGGGAGCTAAAACAGATGGATGATTGTGTTATTCTAATTTCAGCTACCTTAGGGTTTAGCAAGCTGTCATTTTTAAAAAGACAATCAATTTCTCATTTCAAGAAACATGAAACAACATTGAACATATCTATCCAGCAATTGCTTTAAACCATCTTTTATAGTGAAACATGGGTTTTGTTTCTTTAAAGTAAATAGAGTGAAATTTTATAAAAGCAAGACACTGTTCCTTTAGCCAAAAAATGATAAAGGTGAGGATATCTAATCATGGGAAGAAAACAAAACTAGCAACAAACTTACCATATCATAATAATAAATAATAAACAATCAAACAACAGGAAGCCAATGTACTCTAAAGTTCCAGCAAAAATAGTTGTTCGGTTGGAACCTTAAAAATTTAAATTGCTATTCAGGGTTTATCTGCCTCAATAATATCTTCAACAAAACCAAATCAGTTCTCACTCAGCATAATTAAGAAATATAAGTGTGTATTAAATGCAGGCACTCTAAGCAATCAGTCTTATTGAGTATTTAAATAATCTATACAACATAATGTTAATTTTAGGCTATCTACATAAAATATAACACTAAGAACAATATGCCAAAGGGAGCTGTAGCAATTGGAGATTATTATCACAAAGACCAGAGAAATACACACTCTAATCATAATCTCCATGATTACCATTTCTTACTCAGACACTTGGTCATTAATCCTTGTATGGTTTTCACATACTATTCAGGTTCATTCAATAAATTACAATCTTCCTTACAAATTATTTTCATGAAATTTTTTTTACAATTTTTGTTTTTCTCCCTCTGTGGGTCAGTTACCTGATTTCAAATGCAATGATCATGTCTCTACAAGAGTATTTCCAGGGATGGATGACAACAGTACACAGCAAGTATCTCTGTTTGTGCCCCAGAGATATTAATTTCCAATCTACCTTCATTTGTGTTTAATGTTACTTTGTGTTTTCCTCTCATTTGTTTTCATTTTCTTAATACTCTTTTATTTCTTTCTCAAGACTGGATTATCAGAATGTGTAAATTAACAGACAGATGCTCATGCCTATTTGTAAATATGTCAATATTTACAATTGCCAGTTTTTCTATTATATATACAAATGTAATTGTAATAATATAGGTGCTAATATAAGACTGTATGTTTATTTCATCAACATATGTTTTAAATACTTTATTAGATGTACAAAGAACCTGCTAAAATTACTTGAACTAGCTGTATACAATATAATAAATATCAATGGTAGTTTAAAGTGAATGCAACAGTAGAGCAAAGGAGGAACTTTGCTTAGGAAAAAAGAAGGTAGGTTATATGCCAGCTGCAGCTTTATAGGTAAGTTGGTATTATCATATGAGTGTCATGGAGAAGAAAAGTCCATTCAGTAGAAACAATAAGAGCAAAAATTCAGGGAGATGAATGTCTAGGATGTATTTTATACAAATGATTACTAGAAAAAACATCTGGGGTCAGACTGGAAATATACTTCAAGATTTTTCTTTAGGTGGATATATGACATCTAGTCATATATCACTTGAATAAATAACACATAAATAACCATATCACTTGAATAAATAACACACAGTTGAATGATAGTTTCTTCAGCAAACATAAAGCACATCATCCTTCAAAAAAAAAAAAGAGAGAGAGAGTAATATCTTTTGATAATCTATTATCATGACCCTAAGCTAACTCTGCTTTCTTTTCTTGACTTCATTTACTGACTCCTAAGTACTGGATGTTCACCATTGGCAAATTTCAGTTCTGCACTCTACTTTGACCTTCACAAAGTCACCAAAATAACTTCCTCAGAATTAGGTAAAGACTTCTGCAGAAATTTTAAATGGCTTACTCTGTATCCTATGTAATTAAAATAAACTCTGACACAATATATACAGCACCCTCCTTCATCCTTTTATCAATTCTTTAAGTGGCAAACGGTTATTTGATACTGTTATTCTAGTCACAAAAGACAGGATAAATAGGTATACTAACTAACAGCTGTTTAGCATTATGTGAAAACTCAGACATTAAGTTAGAATAAAAAACATTATCAGGAGATGGGTTGTTGGCTTAAACTGATATCTTGTAATTTGTATTTTCAGTCATAACTTTCCTACCCCAAAAATTATAATTGCTCCCACTTCTGCGGATCTAAACACTGTTTGTGACTGTAATCCTCACCCTTTCCCCGGTGAATATTTTTAATTTATCACCATATTATCCTGGTAAACTGACATACTTCTACTTAATTACTGTTTTTCTTTCTTTCAGAAGATAAATTCTATGAAAATATATTTTTATCCCTTTTTCTGTTCACGGTTATGTCTCAGAGCTTAGAAGAGTTCTACCATAGAGATCAACTTGTTGAATAAATGAATGTGCAGGGGGAGAAGGAAGATGTTAGGGCTGTTAATAGATTTAGTCTTCCTGAAAATAAATATGAGGCATGGAGAGAAATGGTAGAATAATCATAAGAATTTAAATTTGATGCAATGGTAAATTTCTAAGGAGTACAGAAATGAGTGGGTCACATTTATGCATCATAGGTAGCTCTGAAAACAACATAAAGAGTACTTTTTAAAAATATATTATTTTTTAATTGCAGTAGCTGCTTTATAACTCTGTATATTTTAGAAGTACAGGTTCACACTTTTTCTAATGTATGATACACAACATACCTACAACCACAGTACTAGAGATCCTTCATAGACTCCTTCTATCCTTTGCTACCTTCTCTCTTTCACACTTAGTTCAGTTGCCAAAATTCAAGGGTTTGTTTTCATTTTGTCTGTTTCCTTTGCTTCTTTATAAGAAATCCATATGAAAAGTCAAACTCCAGTTAGAGATACCAGGTAAAAAGTTGTAGTAATATCATAGGTAAGTAGTAATGGCTTAAATTAAGAGTAGAGATAATAGTAAGTTGAACAAATTGAAATATATCAAGAACAAATAATTATAATGGCTTGATTACTGGATGAATATGAACTTAAACTTTATGATTCCTCAGTTTCTAGCTTGGATGCCACAGATGAATGTACTGTCCATCCAAACAATGTAAGAGGAAAGATTTTATCAATAGGTATGCTGAGGAAAAGTCCTAGTTGAACATTTCAAGTCTGAGGGTTTTTACAGTACATTCAGATGATGCTTATTAAGTGACTGGAAACAGGAGGATGAAGATAATAGTAGATCTCTGAGTAGAAGAGTAAATTTAGAATTCAATATATGAGGTATAGGCAATATAGTTTAATGAGATGACATCACCAGAGAACAGTGGATAAGCTCAGAAGACAAAAGAACATTGCTTTAAGACCACTTTCAATAGGTAAAGAGAAAACAAGCTCAAAAAGGTGTCACAGTTACAAGGAAAGTCAGACACATGCAGAGTAAAGATGAAAAGGTATTTGAAAAGCAGTGGCAGCAAGTGGGAGATTGTTAGGATGAGAAAACTTGCTTGTATCAATAATCTAATTATACATATTTATGAGATATTATCTAATTACATAGTAAGTACTTTTCAAAATTCAAAATGCTTAAAATGTACCTGTGTATTCCACTGAGGGGAAGTAGCATTCAGATGGGTTTTCAGATAGATGGGACACAAAGTTTTCAAGTAATTCTACTAAAGCTGTAATAAACAAGAGAATAATTAGAATACTAAAGGTCAAGAATAATACATGATCAATCATCTTTATATCACAGGCTAGTTAGTACATAAAACTCATCTGAACTTCTTACAGTTACACCCTTAAGAGGTTCTAATTCAAAACACATACCATTTTAATATTCATAACAATGTTTCCAATGTAAATTAAATTTTAATAGCTTCACTGAGAACCTATTCAATGTAAAACTGGAAAAGAATCATCTGTTATCTTTAGATCCTCTAAGGATTACTTTGGAATTTGCTAACTGATTTCAATACAGAAAGAAAATTATCACTAATTAGGCTGTGTCATCTTATCATTATTCACACATACAGAAAAAAAACGTGAACTTTATGACTAGGATCAATGCACAGCTTACTCCCCTTTCAAAACAAGAATACATGATGTCTTTTACATACTTTGCAAATTATGTTATCTGTGCAAGGCAGCCTGATCAAAAATAAGCTAGCCAGGGAGTTGGGAAAGAGGAATAAATAGGCAGAGCACAAGATTTTTAGGGCAATGAAATTCATCTGTGTAATACTAGGTTGGGGAATATATATCATTATATATTTGTCAAAATTCACAGAATCTCAAACCTTCTGTAAACTATGGACTTTGAGTGTTAATGACATGTCAATCAATGTACACTGACTGATTCTAATACAAGTAAGATGGTGGGATGCTGACAGTATGGGAGGTTGAGCATGTATAGGAATAGGATATGTATTGGAGCTCTACACTTTCCATTCAACTTTGCTGTGATTCTAAAACTTACCTAGAAAATGAGGTTTATTAATTTAACAAGAATTTGAAAAGATTCCTTCCTGTCAGAAGAAAAGTAAATAAATTTGAGTAATTAAAAAAAGTAAAATCTGTTTGACTTAGAAGTGAAAAGTGATTCTTTCCTGGTCTGCATTGACAATGCTATATATAAAACTATTCACTAAAGAAATAAGTCAGAAGGGGAAAGCAAATACCAGCTGATTTCACTGTTTCATATATATATATATATGAATATATATATATATATATATATATATATATATATATATATAACAAAAACAAAGAAAAGGAGCAGACAAAACCAAACCCTAAAACTTTAACTGCATAATTAAGGCAACAGACTATCGTGGAGAATTATTGAGGCTTTAGTGTGTGAGGTGTGGGAACATACATTTGAAGAGGTGTGAACCTATACTCCAAAAATCATATAGTGTTGTTTATCTATGTGACCAAAATAAAAAATAATTTGAAAAATAAAATTATTCACTAAAATATCATTTTTATAAAAACAAAAGATAGAATTTTTTTTAATACCAACTTTTGATTTTTTAACTAATGATAAAAATACAAAAATCAGAAATCCTGGTCAATAATTACTTTTAAGTTATAATTTTCAAGATATCTATTTTATATAGACAGTAGAACTTTTCTGACTTTTTTATACAAAATAATGTCAATTAAAAATAATTTCTGAGCATGAATGTACATGAAAACGTTTGAATCTAAAACATGAGCTTGGCTAGTTTAAAAAATGCAGTTACTACCTCAAAACAACATTTCCTTAGAGGTCAATAAATTTATTTGAATGGCAATAGCAGAGTTTCAAAATGCCTATCAAAAAACTCACTAAAAGTGCTAAAATATAGTAGAATGGTATATTTGGGTGAAAGCTGGTAAAGCCAAACAAACTGGAACTGAGGCAAAAGTACAACAGAGTTGCAGTTTTGCTTCCTAAAACCTCTTATTTCAAACAACAGAGTTTCCTCATATATTGGTTTTTGTTCTCCAGGATCACAAGGTTTCTCAGAAGTCAATGGCCTTCTGGAATCAATATTATGTGCTTGCTAGGCATGCCACTATTCATGTTCAGGAAAAAAACTTCTATTCAAATCCCCACAAAATTAAACAAGGCACTTACCACCTCCACTTAGAATACTGGGTTTGGTCTTCATCATTTTGCAAAATTGTCTTCGACAGTTTTCTATCAGCTCAGTTTGTTTGTCAGATACTTTGAAGTGCAGTAAAAGTTTGCCAAGCTCACTGTCTAATAAGAAAGATAACTTATTATAAAAAGCTAGATACACTGGAAAGTTTTAATGTACTGTAGAATTACAAATTCTAACAAAGGTATAGTATATATACATGGCTTTCAATGGAAAACATTTTTCATTACTTACAGCTTTATTATCAACGGCTATTTCCTATACTTATTAAAATCATGTAAAATGGAATATGGATTTATAACCATCATTCTTGAATTTTCTTATATAAACATGACTCTTAACAGAATATTTGGTTTAACAGACAGTGAGGTTCTTAAGGTTTTGTTATACAGACTGACATGAACATTTCATTAATTCTTCATGTACCTTCAGGTGTAATTTCATTAATTTCTTATAAGTGTAGACAACCTCTAATCAATTATTTCTCTTCTTGAAGAAAAGTTATAGTGAAAATAATGAATGATGCTGAAATTTTTTTATTCTAGGCTATGTTGTGAATATATTACCATTTCCATATACTTTTATTTTTCCATTTTAATTTTATTCTTATGGACTTTTTCCACTTTACATTTAAACTTTATTTCCATGCAAGTTTGTATTAAAATATATCTATAAATATTGTATTAAAGGAGATGCTCGTTGTCATTAGAGAAGCATATAGGTGTATAAGTATTTATATATACACACATATATTGCACACACATACATATATAGACCTATGCACTATTATAACATACACATATAAATAAAAACTGAAGTTAAAGTAGCAACTATGTTCTTTCATTTTCTAGAAGAGCATGAAGGACACTGGTAGTTACATCAACTCATTCTTTTTATCATCTTCCTTGAAGGTATTTAGGTAGTCAAAGATAACAATAACCATTTGCAAACATGATCAAAGACCAGGTTGCTTTTTCTCAAAGACATGGTCTGGAAACACTAACACTGCAAGTCAACTTTGGCCCAATAAACATCATCAAGAAGCTTATGGTCAACCTGATACTAGAGAGGTTTTCAATCAATTCTACCTTTTCTTAAATAAAACTATAATAAAGAAAGTAAATCCTTATTTTCACAGGTTTTAAAAACTAACCTTTATACCATACCAAACTACTTTTATGTTTCCATCTTTGTAAACACACATTCAACTAGTGTATATGGAGTTCCATCTATGTAGCTATAATAAGAAGCACAAGGTCACCTGACCTCATAAAATTCATTCAATATACAATTATATATTGTAAATTATATATATGCACAAATGTGTATACATATTTACATATAGATTATTAATAGTACAATCAAGACAAGATCTACATAGCATTTCTATAATCTAAATTTCTATAATTGGCCCTAAAAAACCAGCTATGTGAATAATTCTTATGACTATCATATAAAAAATTACAATTCATATAAAAATCACAATTTATATAAATATTCCTTGATTTGAAACTTACAAAATATTACATGTTTTTACATGTCAAACTATACACACACTCTCTTGAACAAAGAAATATACAAATATATACATACCATACATATGCATACACAAATATACATGTACACAAAGAATTGATTTGCTGAGATGATATGTAATTATGGTATTTAGTACTAATCTAATATATTCTTTTTGACTATAGAGATGATAATGTGCTTGCAACATTTTAAAATCGTCTCAATCAATCAGAAACTGGAGAATAATAAATTGATTAAATCAAAGGAGAAAGTGTTTCTTTTTAATATAAGTTCTTAAAATCCTTCATATAAACTCAAGAAATAAGCCAAGTTGGTAATCTTGTTGAAATTTATGCTATTATAACAAAATTTTAGTGTTAAATCTACCTTACTATAAACTCAGTAAAAGACCTAACTCAACAATATTAATATTAAATTTTTCTAGTTTTCAACCAGAATAGCTACATTTCTTATTTCCTAAAAACAAACTAAGTAGAGCCCAATAAGAATCAATAGTGACACATGACTGCAAAGGGAAATGTACTTCTTTTTCCTTTATTTCTCTATGTCATCTCCTATATACATGTGTAAACCTGTCTTTTCTATCTCCTTCAAGTAAATGGTGTCCATATAACTTCCTCACAAATCACTGTTCTTTATAATACCTAATTTATATTTCCCTCCTCTTGCTCTCCAGTCTGTTTTCTTTCACATTTGCTATCCTGTTTCATTTTCTTATTAATACATTTTTAGGAAAAGATCATGAGGCACTACAATTGTAAACAATAATAAAACAACAAAGAGAGCATGCATTTGAATTTCCAATTGGAGGAACTGAAAGACCCTATTTTATATACATAGAAATTGGATTTGAGGCAATTAAAGAAATGCTGAATTGTTGGCCTCCAGATGCAAGGTACAAGAAATGAATTCATGAGAAGAGATTTACCCAGCCACAGCCCCCCCCCCCCGGGGGGTCAGATGGAAGTATGAACCATGAGATGACTTTATTAACAAAAGAAAGAGGTATTTATAGGGGCACAAGGTGAGGGCCTGTTGAATTCCAAAGAAGACAAACAAACCTGAGAGACAATTAACATTCTAAAGTCTAAGAGTAATTGAGGAAGGGGGAGTGTAGGCAGGTGGTCGCTATCTCTGATTAGGAAAGCCAGCAGTGCCAGTGCAGTCTCAGAAGGTCATTGCAGTAAATCAGTCCCAAGTTTTCTTAGGGATGGTTGACAGGAGAGGTTTTCCTTATCTCGTTTGCAGTGATCTTTCTGGTTTGCAAATGGTGCACAGCACTGAATGAGAATCACTCTAACTGCCTGACTGAGATGCTTTATGTCCTCCTTATATAATTTCCATTACTGTTTCTTCCAACCATCAATGAAAGTATGAGTTTTTCAATTTGTATTCCTGAGTTAAACTTGGCTATTTGGTCTGTTAATTGAAAAATACATTACCTGTGCTATTAACTAAGTTAGAGAAGAATTGTTAACTCCTTTATTTTCCCCATCCAAATTTGGGATCACATAGTAGTATAGATAAATGGAGTTTAAAATACAAGTTTTAGTACGTATCATCAAACTGACACCATCACTTGGACCTGCTGCCACATGGCCTTGCAAATCTCTCTCCTGAACTGGAAAAATCTATTCAACCAAAAACCTCTCCCCGTTGCACATGGCAGAAAACATGTAAATATAACCTTGTGGCTTGAAAATATAGCTGACAAGTAAGGCTAATCCAAGATATTTATTTCCTCTCCCAAATCCATCTACCAATATGCCTTCCAACTTCATGCAGATGTGAGGGAGTTCAGAGAGGCCAAAGGTGTCATTCCAGCAAGGCACTTGCATATGGTGAATGAGAAAAAGGGATGAAATCATAGAAATGGTACCATAGGAATCTAAGAACTCTAAGTTAGTGTTTCTGTGAGTAGAATTAATGTAAAGGATGCATAGAATTCTGCAAAATTCCCAAATTTATAATGGGGGGGGGGGAATGTTTCTGATCATAATAGAGGAAATGAGAATAGTCTTGTTCTCCTTCTACAAATAAAACTGGATAAAATACATCAAACCACTGTTTTCAGAAACTGGCGACAGCAGGTACAGAATTGTTGTGTCTCAGAAGAGGGTTAACAAAAGAGATGACCTTCAAGGCAGGCCCTGTTTTTGTCTTGAAGGTATTTTGAAGATCACTGTGCTGGAAAGGAGTCTAGGAGCTGTTACAGAGTTAAGAGAGAAAAGTCAGATTGTAAAGAGAATGATGACTTAAAATTACTATAGAGGCAGAGCACAGAAAGAACTCCAAAAATCTATATGAGTGCACATCATATTGACTGCTAACTAATCAGTCATGCAAGTGAAAAGCAAATTCCACAATGTTGTACATTGTGGTTGGAAGCTATAAAACAATTTCCAGAATATGCATAGAACAAGGTAATGTCCAAGTTTCAAAAAAGTGAGTATTCCATAACAAATATTCTATAGAAGTGTGAGAAAGGTTACATCTTTCTGACAGAGCAAAACAAATAAGAGAAAACAACTCTCCATTGACCCTAAAATGAAGGCCATGGGAGATCAAACTGATTCACTACTAGCATATGACTACATGCATAAAAATGTCCATTAATCTGAAAAACAAAACTCCAACTAAATAAAAATTAATGGTATCCAACATTTAATCTTGAAATCACCAGCATGGCAAAAAGGGGCAAACATGATTGAAAATCAGTAGCTAGTTAATTAGCAGGATGGCTTAAAAGGACTGATTTTTCAACAATTACAACTTTTAAAGAAAATATAAACAAAAATGCTTGGCAAAAATTAGTTTATCGATAGTGGGATCCTACACTGTAAAAATAAAGCAAATGATACACAAAACAAATTTAATGGACCTCAAAACTGTTACACTGACAGAAAAAAACAAAAACAAGTACAAAGAATGTGCCCTATATGGTTCTATTTACATGAAATGTGAGGACAGGAAAAAACACTCTTTTTAACATGGTTCTCAAAGACTTTGGTCCCTTGGGAACATTTCTACAATGTTTATGGACATTTCTGGTTGTAACAACTGGGAATTGAGGATACAGAGAAAATTCTGGCATTTAGTGATTGGAGACCAGGAAAACCGCTAAAATTCATCAGTTCACTGGACAACACCCCTCTGGCAGCAAGAATTACTGAACAAAAAATATTAATGTTGAAGCTAGAAAATGCTAATTTGTAGTAATAGTAAAATGTCAGTGATCAGGATAAAATGAAGATACTACATGAAACAAAATAAACTTATGTGGGACTATGTAAACATTCTATATATTGAATATGGTAATGGTATATGGGCATAGATTTGTCAAAATTCAAACAACTCTTAAAATGTGCATTTTAAAGCATTTAAAAACTGATTATACATGTACGCATACACTGACATATATACACATTACACGCATGTGTGGTATAACTGAAGTTATTTAAATGACCAAAAGCTTCAAAGTATATGTGTTACTAAAATATGGAGTTATTGTTCATAATTTGTTATAAAGAACTTACTAACTTTAAATACATCCAATATAAAATGATTCACTTGCAAGTGTTTTTGATTCATTTATATATGATTCACTTAAAGTGTTTTAAATTTTAAAAATCCTCATTAATCTATTTCCATGTGAGGTTCTGGCTGCTTACTGAGTACAACCTAATCTCTTATCATAAAATATATAATTTTGAGAGATAAGAAAGTTATTACTTCATTAATCTACTTTAACTATTCATTGTTACTATAACTTGGCTACTGTAAATAGTACTGCAGTAAACCTAAGAGTGGATATATCCCTTCAAATTAGTGTTTTTACATTCTTGAGGTAGAAAACTAGGGTGGAACCCTAGATCATATGGTACATGTATTCTTAATGTTTTGAGAAATCTTCATACTGTTTTCAATAAGAGATTGGGCCAGAAGTTATGGTATATATGTAGACACACAAACACTGGAATACTATACATCTATTTTTTAAAAGTTACATTAAAGCAACAACAACAAAATTCATGCCATTTGTGGAAAAATATATCTAACTTGTGGAAATTATGCTGGTGAAATAAACCAGAATGAGAAAAACAAATATTGGTTGGTTTCATTCAAGTGTGTAAATACAAAGAAACAAAACTCAGGTCAGACAAAACCATGTGAAAATAAATTTTAGAAATCTGACTGTAAGTTTGAGGCTACCAGAGGGAGAGGGTTACTATGGAGAACACAAAGGGAAGGGAACCCAGTAAAAAAGACAGGGTTCTTCAGTGGTAGGTGTGGTATGTTAACACATATCTGAAGAGGTGTGACCATATGTCTCTGCATAATATATAGTTTGTAAACCAATACTGACACACACAAGAAAATTAAAACTTTTTCACAAAAAGTGAAAATATTTCTTTTACCAGAAAGAATCCATTTCTATTTGCCTATTGATTGAATATAATAATTTTTATCTCACAGTACTATTTTTTACAAAAACAATTTTTACATTCTAACGCACAGTATTATTTCTAGAGACATACTATAAACAACTAGACTGTGTCATAATTATTCATATATTTATAATTAAATCACCATAAAACTACAGTTTTACTTTTCAAAGGAAGTTTTCATGTATCTAATGAGTTAGAGAAAGATACCTTTTTCCCCTCTTCCTTCGAACCACTATGACTTACAGACAACGAGGAAAAATTGGATGAGAAAACAATCTATTTTAAACTCACTCCTTACTACCACTGAGGAAAGTGGGAGGGAAAAGAAAACATTAAGCTTCTTATGAAACTGAAACCACCATCACCAATAATATTTCATATCTAATCTCTGAAATCCCAATGTTAACTCTACAATAATTTCATATTTCAGGATTTAACTAAATTGTTTCTCAAAAGATTAATTATGTGGAAACACTAAATATTATATAAAATATTATATCAGTTTATGGTGTAAAATTTTCAAAGTTTTACACTTCAAAAAAGGAAAATGTCAGTATAATACGAATGTAAAGAAAATAAAATATTTACACAGGAAACTTGTGGTACTTCATTCCTACATTATCAATCAGTAATTTTGAATGTCCATTTTATACAAAGTATCAGAACATGTTTTAAAAAATTAATGGAAGATTTCGTAGATGAACAGCAGATTCCTAGGCATAATTTAGCCAACCTTTTATTTTCTTAAATATTTGCTTTCCATTTGTATTTGGAAAGCAAGTAGTCTGATATATATTTTTTTTCTTTTCCAAGTAGTCTGATATATTGATTTCATTTTATTCTTACCAGAACATATGAGAGTAGACTTTGAGCTATTATACAGACTAATGTACCTCTATCTCTAACTTTGAGGGTATATAAATTCTTAGATGCCTTTTTATTGTTGGAACTGTGGGTTCTTAAACTTCATGTCTACCTTATCTGCAATTACTACTCATTTTTAAATTATATCATTTTTCCTTTCTTTAATATGTGATAAACATTTACAATAGGAGAAATCAATGATGCTAGAAAAACAAGGAACAACTTTTCCTGCCATTCTCCTATTTCCCCTGGTTGCCATAAATATGTTTATTTCAAGCATGAGTAAAAAGTTTTACTGTTCAAAACCAAATAATTACTCTAATTTTTAAACTAAATATCCTAACAGGTGCAACTAGAGATTCACAACAATGGCGAAAACAATCTCATACAACCAGTCATTTGCCTTTAATGAGTTTTAAAGTCATTTATCTTTATCTACAGAACTTAAATTTTAATTCCAAGATTAGTAACAATAATAAGAGAAAATGAATAATAAAATATATGACTTGACTTAAAGGTCTAGATAAGTATTTAAAAAGGGAAGAAATTATCACCAAAAATACAGGCTGGTTCTATGCATAAGATATAACACAAAAGACTTTAAAATCAGAATAAACAATAATATTCATTATACCGTATATCATTATATATATTACCATATTTTTTCAAAGCACTTTCATAGCTTTAATTAAGGATTTTACATTTGGTTTATTGGAGGAGGTGTGGCCATCCAAATTCACTACATAATATATGGGACTAACAATGAAGTACATCAAGTCTAAAAATTCGTTAGGCAATCTTCACAGCTTTATCAAAATGTAGCTAATATTACAGTCCAGTTCATGTTTCCCTTTTTCTTTTAAATCTATTTCTACATATTATGTATGTGGAATTTCAATTTGAATTTATACCCTTGGGATTACAATAGGGTTCAGGGCAAGTTTCCCCCAAAATATGGCACTTTGCCACATTGATTATTTTAAATTATAATTACATCAGAAAGCGAGTGCAAGAAAGACTCTATGATCTTCTTGTCTTCTAAAGCAGGAAATACCCCAAATAAGATGCATTTTCCCTGTACGAGAAGGTAGAGACATTCTTAACACCAAAGAGAGGGGATTCTGAGCCAAGAAGACTGTGTAAGCAAATATTACTAGTTCTTTACCAATGAATACTCAAGCTTACATTTTCCACTTATCAATTTTTTAAATATTTATTTTTTGAAATAAAAAAGTATAAAGACAGTTTGCTGAGGATCCTCCCAATATAAGGAATCAATTTTTTTCACTGTTAATCTGTCTTACATAAATTTAATTATGAGACTAGTCAGAAGAACATAGAAAGATGGAAGGAAAACTTTTGCATTCTGAAAACTGAATGTCATTTCTTATAAATTAAAAAAATATATGAAGATAGTTATGTCTTCATGGGATACAGGCATGGCATATCTAAAAAGACAAAGCTATCAAAGGGTCAGCAAAAAGTCGGGTCAGTAAAATCCAGTAGGGACAAAAAATTTGTTAAATGAAATCAATATGGATAAATGAAAATTGTCATTAAGGTTACTGTTTCAATGACAAAAAAAAAAAAACATTTTAAGTTGAAAAGGCTAAATTTCAACTTAGTACAAATTAATTTACAATAACATATTTTCAGAGCTGGAATAAAGTAATTGATATAAGAATGCAATTGTAAAACCTATGAACTTTATTGCTTATTCACTGAACAATCCAAAACTCCAGAGATAAGAAGCATAGTTAGTATTCCTATTCAAAAGTTCCAATGCCAATTTAGAAACTTTTTTCTATTTACTGTTTGTTGACATATTGCAGTGATCACCGAACTCATATAAATTGCCAGGATGTAAAAGAAAGCAAAATAAACTGACATCATAATGTTTTTACATTCCCCAACATATTGACAACATAATATTGTAAATGCTTTCCATTTAGAAAGAACCAAGAACCATTTGATAAACAACCACGTCTAAGCCAGGTGTGGTGGTGCATGCCACTTCCATTATTTGGAAGTAATCCCAGTTACCTGCAAGGCTGAGGCTGGGGATCACTTGAGTCTGCAGATTTGAGACAACCCTGGGCAATATAGTGAGACCTAGTATCTTTAAAATTTTCTTTAAAAAATTTTTAAAAAAGAATCAAGTCTATCTAAAGAATACATACCTCACAGCTTATATTCACCCCCCTCACTTCAGAACATAATATGGTTCTCACAGATATTTGACCAACACACAGAATCTGAAATTAAAGATGTATTTCATACAGAACTCACTCAGAACTAAAGATTTACAAAGTTTGAAGAACAAGTTCTACTGGAATTCAATTTTTTTATGATCCTTTATTTTTTCCACTAGCAAAAAAAAAAAATTATTTCATGTCCAGGCCAAAAAAAAAAAAAGATCAACTATAGACATATATTATATAACCACATGTTAAGCATGCTAAAATGATCTGTAGGTGCCTTGGTGGTGGATGTGCTATGGTAACACATGTACATCTAAACCATGCACACTATTGTAAACTGATGTTACTGCAACCTAAAAAATGATGTCTTCTCATATAGAAATAATGTTGCCTTAAATATCCAATACAAACAATGGAACAAAAAAATCTGGACAATCTAACTATAAAGATTTTAATATTATTTGATACATTACATTTAAGGAAATAATAAAACAACAGAACTTATTCTTTTATACAGTATTTGAAAGAGAATGTTTTACCAGGCAGAAAATCAATTTCCTATCAGATAAGTATAAATGCAGTAAAGGAAGCAATAAAGTTAAGATAGTAAAGCTATAACACTTCAAATTTGAAGTAATCACAGAATAAAAATTTTGTATTTTTTCAATTGTGAAAAAAATGGTATGCAATTCTAACAATGCATACCTTTTATGTGCTATAAAACATAAAGTACCACTTTGTAAATGATAAAATAACTATAGTAAAGATGTCTACTTCAAATAGCATTTACAGAAGTATAGCTTAAGGAGGTTCCTAACTTCAAAGCTATTCCTGCTCTAAAAATTGGATCAGATTGGAGGTTAAACCATGTATGAGTAAAAATTTCTAAATTTACTTCTGACTTACCCAGAAAGAATTTCCAGTGTACTACTGACAAGTATTTGGAAGTTAAAGTTCATGATAGAAAAATAAAAGAAACCAAAATTAACCTGTTTTTCAGCATTGAACTATTGCATAAAATGTTTTCTCCCACTCTCTTATCTATGGTATAGGTAACAATATGCTCCTGTATTAACACATTTCTTCCTACTTATCTAAACTATCAAAAACAGATGATACTCCAGTAAAAGTTTTTCTATCACTTGGAAGAAAATATTTCACAAATGTCATATGCTCACATATAGGTAACACATATGCACATACATATGCATATGTGCATACATAAAAAAAGGCATAGATACTACTCAGAAGCTCTTAAAATGCTTACATTTTCATGTGGTGACCTAAAAACTGTGCGCAAAGAAAAATAAATGAACCAGATGATGTCACAAGATTCCTATTTACAGATGAAGATAAATCATCTAATAACTAACACTGATGCCAATGAGCTAACAAGAAGCAATTTAACAGATGAGGAGATGTTAACTGTAACAAGGAGGATAAATCTAGAAGCTGAGAGACAAATGAGGAGAATGTCACCATGTGCACACAACTGGAGTGATATTTATATTCCACAACAATGAAATGATATCCTAAAATGCTGCATTGCAAATAAAGAATAAAGTAACACCAATCAGAATCAGTGAATTGTTACTCTCAAATCATAAAAGGAAACAGGAAAACATATGACCTCATGGCTTAAAAATAGCTGAAAAATAGTTGTTTGAATTATTACTACCTTAAACAGTTTATATTTAAATAGCACAATGAATACTTAATTTACTGAACTGTATTTAAATAGAAACATCACAATCAATTTAATTGTCAGTTAAAAATGCATTTGGTTTCCATTTTCCTCACTGAGTTCACAAAGATATCATCACTGCGTTTTTTTAGGTACAATGGAAAGTTAGGCAGGCTTCTGATTTGCTATCTCATTTTCTACCATCCTACTGGCAATATAGAATCAGTGACATATCAGAAATATCAGAATAACGTATATTTCACTCATATTTAGAATATATGTGAAATATTTCCCTGGGATACTTCCTGTAACATCCACTAGTGCCCTGATCATTCTCTCTTGCTCACAAAAACAAGACTGTGACTATTATTAGGCAGAAGTATTAGGTTTAGCTGCTAAGTTAATAAAGTTTTATTCAAACACTTGTTTTAGGGACAAATGGAAAGACAATAAAACTTGCTGTCTAGTAGTTGGTAAAATATGGAATTAAATCATGACTTGAAATTATACTTAACTGAAATAACATGTGACAAGAAGGAAGTCAAAAATGTTGGATTTTGTAAAATATTGAGATCACTGGGGGGTATGGTTTCAATTAGAGGAACAGAGATCCAACCCACATGTAACATTCTAACTGTGGATGCCACGTTGCAAATACACTGTACAATTGGCATGCTACCACAATAACAGAGGTGAGGGTGACTGTGGTTGAGTAAAAGTGGCTTAAGAGCATTTGCTGACAAATTAGATAGAGTACGAAGACAAGAAAAAGTCAAAGAGTGCTTTCAGGTTTTATTGACTAAAAAACTAGAAGCAAAGTTGCTATTTCTGAAATGAGGTGGATTACCAAAGGAATTCTGATGTTGATGGTATTCCTCTCAGACTTGTCAAGTTTGGTATGTTTTTAATATTTGTAAACAAGGCATCAAGAATACAGTTCTTATTTTCTAACAATCAGTTCATAGAAACGAACCTATGTGACTGAATTTTACATATTATGTTATTTATTTCCAATGCCGGTTCAGTGGTTCATAAAGAGGATCATATTGATGTAAGAACTAATTTCTCAAAACATTAATGAAATATTTGTTCATATATCTTTGTATTTCCTCCTAGAAGTCTCTAGTGTAGTAATTGAAATGTCACTTTCCTTAGTATGCAGTATAAACAATTGATCATGAGCTACATGGGCTTTATTATAGCTAAACATGGCTCAACTCTCTAGTCTCATCTCTTAATTACTCTTAGCCTCATGTTCCAAATCTCATACTGATAGGGTGTGCCCCCCCCCCCCTCTCCTGTTTAAGATTGCAGGTTTCAAGGACAGGTAATGTTAAAATGGGAGAATGACCTTAGCTGGAATTTCCCTTCAGGGGGATGCAGGGGGAAGAAAGAAGTGTAACAGATTTACTGGAAGGTGGGAAATCAGGGTATATAAAGGGTGTGCAAACAAAGAGGAGGATTCGATTTGATTCTAGGCGATTGGGTTGGGATTCCAATATGGAGAGGAGATGGGAATCAGCCATCTTGTAAAGATGTGAGCCATGTGAGCTTGGCCATGTGGCCACCGAGGGCCTTCAACCCTCGGCTGGCCCAGGCTGGCAGCATGTTTGCTGAAAGCAGTTAAGGAGTTTGCAGATTTGAACTCCGTGTTGGA
>PVHY01005118.1:0-86072 GCA_004024945.1 Uropsilus gracilis | reverse complement strand
TAAGACCTGCTATTGCAACTTCCTGAGCCTTGGTGTCCACCTCCCTTCTCTTCTCAATGTGTCTTTGTTATGGGGCTACGCCTCCCCCCCCTCCCAGTACTGGTGGTGCTGCCTTAAAATAGCAGCTATTTTTCATTGGTGGGTGGAACTTGGAGAAGGAAGTCCACATGTTCTCATGATAGGATTAGTATTAGGGAATTTAAAGGAGAAGACACAGAAAAAGGAAGGAAGGGGAGGAGATTAGAGGAGGAGCAGGGAGCCTGGAGGCCCCAGGGCCAAAGCTGCCATGTGGGGCAGCAGGGCAGGGAAGGAAGTCAAGCTGCGAAGTTGTCGGCTTCCATCCCCAGCCCAGGCCGATGAGGAGCCTGGGAGAGCATGTTAGAGAAGCCTTTGACCTTTGTAAGCTGTCTTGGAAATGTGGTACTTGAAAACTTGGTTTAGTTTTGAAACTAAAAATTGGACGTTTTCTGGAGAACTGAAGGGAGTTTGCTGTGTTACCATTTTCAAGATGAGTTGTCTGAAGTGCTTGTTGTGTTGCTGTGTTGAGTTTTGTTGATGCCAGGCTACTTTGGAGTTGGAGCTGAAAGAATGCAGGAGGAGCTGTGTCTTTTGGAGAAGAATTGATGATGCCATCCTGGTTTTCCTTGTTGGATTTGAATCTCCTATTTTCAGAGAAGGATCGATGACGCCATCTTGGCTTTTTTTTTTTTTCTGACTTGGAGTGAGTGGATCTGTGTCTTTGAAGAAGGAGTGGCGGCATCATCTTAACTCCTTCATCTGGATTAAGGAGGGGAAGCTACCATTTCGGGGATGCGCATGGCTGCTGCAGCCATGTGCTCTTTGGACTAGAGACTGGACTGTGTGGTAAGATTACCAAAGGGGTTTCCTTGTACCCCTCAGTGACTCTTGTTTAATTTGTCTTGTAATAAATAAATCTGTTTTTGCCTCCCTCTTAAAGTTTATGTGGTCTTGATACTGTATGTGTGGGCTGGGAAGAATGCTGACTTTAAAAGGCCAGCTGCTCCCCTTTGTAAATTTGGTTAAGCACCCCGTTTTGTTTTGTTTTCCCACCCAATATCATCTTGAACACTCTTTCAAAATGATATACCCTCATGATCACCCCACACTATATACATGTATCAAATCATGTTATCAGGTTGGGGTCACCCTTTTAATTTAGTCAGTGAAGGTTTCTTCCACTCACTCACAAGAAGTTGCCCAGAGATCAAACTTTTGTGGAAAGGATAAACACAGGGGTTTATTTACAAGTATAAGAAGACAAACTAAAAGAGCTTAATAATCCACATCCTCACAAGTGTTCCAAATAGAACTCTGCTTTTACTTCTTGGGCAACTGTGTGTGTTTTACCTCTGTCTTAGTGCACTTTAGTCCCTATAGACAAGATGCAGTGAATTCCACAAAAAACACAATGTTGACTTGGGCCTCTCTTGCTCTTGCTTTCTTTCGATCTCCTCTCTGGGTCATTATGGCAGTTCAACACTCCATCATAACCCTCTTCTCCACCTTTATCCAACTCCCAGCTTTCAAGGTCTGAAAGACTGGGAGCCCCCAAAGAGTCAACAGCTCCTGGGTTCTTTTCTTCCTGAAGGAAAATTGCCAGCTCCTGATGCCAGATGTCCAATGCCAGATCAGGTTCCAATAGCCAGATCAGCTCTCTTCTCGAAGCTAGTGCATATAACCTTCAAAAGCCAGTTCCGATCTCTTTCTTCCAAAACTTGTACAGATCTCCCCCCAAAGCTTTCTCTCTCAAAAGCTATGTATTGTCTCTTTCAAACACTATACCAGACCTCCCCCACAAAATACTTGTATTCCCCCTAAAGCTCTCTCCCAGATCTTCCAAAAAATAACTCGAATTCTAATCCGATGCCAAGTTTAAACAATCCAGTCTTTTAAAAATTCAATCTTTTTCTCTTGCCAATCCCTGCACCTTTCTTTTTTTATCCCCTCGTGAGTCCTGATGAAGGTATTATCAGCCATACTATGGTTTAGTCCAACTACGGTTCCCCACCTGGGCTTTGGAACAATAGCTCAGGGAGCATAATATTAATCCCACTTAAGATTTACAATATCAAGGTAAAAGAAGGAAGTAGCCTTCTATGTTTTGGCTGCAATTACATGGTACACATGAAACTAATACAGTGCTATATGCCGATTACATCTCAACAAGTAAACATGTGAAATTATACTCCCAAACATCATATATGTGTATTTGACTCTACTTTTGTCTAAAGTGCTCACCTTCTTATTACTGTATCTTCTTATAGTACTCATATCCTCTCATCTGGATTTATGATTTTTTATTTTTTTATGTTATTGATCACTGATTGTCTTTTACTAAAATGTAGACTCAATCAGGGAATAAGTTGTACCTGTTTTACTAGGTTACATACTTAGATTATGGGGGTATATCTGGCACATTTTAATGATTATCATAAATAACTTCAATGAATTGAGTGAATTGAAACCCAAATCTATAGCATTTTAACCAACATTGAACCAACATTGGTTCAAATATTTCTATCAAACATATTATCCATATTGTCTTAGGTGCTACAAATCTCTCTACCTAAGGAGTTGGTAACTTCATTTACTCAAAGTTCTATTTTACCACAATAAAATGTTACATAAGAAAATCTCTTGCTATTAGAAATTTCCAAAGCATCTTTTGAGACATGCTATGAACTGAATTGCTTCAATCATGATTCATGTGTGATTATTTGGAGACAGTGCTATTAGGAGCTATTAGAGTTACATGAGGTCAGAAGGATGAACAGAATAGATCTAGTAGAATTTGTGGAAGAATGAGAAGGAGGGAAAGGAATTGGGGGAGTTTGAAGGGGAGGATAGGGAAAGGGGAGAAGGAGATAGGAAGAGGTGACAAGGGGGAGGGAGGAATGATAACATATTTCTCTCTTTTTACTTGCACACACTGAAGAAATGCCATATAAGGAAGGTGGCCTCCCACAAGTCAGGAAGAGAGCTCTCCCTAGAACATTACCATGTCAGCATCCAAATCTTAGGCTTCAGCCTATAAAAATTCAGATAATAAATTTGTGCTGTTTGGCCTCTGTGGGGTGAAGGAGTTATCCGGGTTTTTCATACCCTTCCACCATTAGTTTCTCTGTCCAGCACCTGTGTTTTTGTGCTCTCACCCATGATTGTACACACATGGCCCAATGGAGGGCCACATGCGTAATTGGACACATTTAGGCCTAGGAGGGTGGGGCTAAAAGGGCAACATCACACTGGGGAGGAGAGGGAACTCAGGGGAGATTTGAGTGACTGTTTCCTTGCTGACTATTTCCCCCTGTTCAGTGTTAAGAATTCCTGTAAAGATAATGCTAAAGACTCTGACATTTTTCTTTTATTACTAGAATAGATGAGGAACCAGCCTTGATTGGGATGGTTGCAAAATAGCCGTCAGTCTATGATATTTTGTTATAGCCACCACAACAGACTAATAAACATGTTTCATGATCCCTTTTTGTTGCTAAATTATTGGCAAAAATTAATTTCTTCAAAATTAATATTAATCATAGTCACTCTAGTTTGTAAAATTAAGATATTAACCTCAGAGAAGTTTATTTTATTATATTTACAACAATCATTTTATTGGGTTTGTTTAGAAACATAATACTTATTTAAATAATATCATAATTGCAGGTCTATTGTATCTCAAGAAAATCATTTGTATGAAAAATTATTTAAATTTAGACATAGTTGTATCAATCAAGAATTTTTCCTATGTTGTTTTATCAATGAAAGCAACAGAGTAGCCCAAGGATGTTTCAGTGTTCATCAAATCATCATTAGCTATCGATGAAAGATGAAAGTCATCATGTGGCCAGGTTGTATAAGTTTTAATGTTATATTTATAATAAGCAGATATGTTTAAATGTATATATGTGACATATGTATTTTATATATATTTATAAACAAGCCTCCACTGCTACTAAAATTATAACAAGCAAATGATTTTATAAAATGTGATTTTTAAATTATCTCATGCAGCTAGCCTCTTAATGATACTCTTTTAAGGACTTACATTAAAATAATATGGTAAGCAATTTGAAGAATTGGGTCTGCTTAATACATGAATAATTTTGAAATTAAAAATAAAAGAAACTTGGATATAAAAGGATATTGGGTAGGTAAAACTGCAGAGTTATCCCAAAGAGATTCTCTAAAATTAGTATTCTCCTTCAGGCTAAGGACATATTTTATTTTTAACATTAGATCATATTAGTCAAGAGATTAACTTATTTAGCTATTTAGGCATGTATTTTGCAAGTAAAATATTTTGCTTGGCTCAGTGGCATGCTTTGCTGAAAATGCAAAGTAATAACAAGATCTACTGTGACTCCTTTATTCCTTTGAAGGGAGGGGACAATTGAAATAAATAAATCTAAAACATTTCATGCTTTGATTTTATTTTCTCATCTCATCTCATTTTCAGTGAGGCCACACTGAAAATCTACACATGCACAAACATACACTTACACAGTGTAACTATATAGATGATGTGTGTGCATATGTTATGTTGGTATGGAATTATATCACAGAAAGACTTGCTCAGGCTAACAGATGTTCAGCTTAGTTTTGAATGCACTTATTTTTTTCAAAATTTTAACAGTGAAGAAGTACTGCTTTTTTGTATGTTGAAATTGTTTTTAAAAAGTTTAATCCATTCATGTTTTCAATTTATCTATTAAGCTTCTACAATAGTTTAATTTGCTTCTATTCTCATTTTGTGAGCAAAGATCATCTTTCCCTGTATTGTCATTAAAATCCAAGTGTCTAGACTCTATTTTATCAGATGTTTACAAAATTGCCATTTTTGAGTTTTGATAAAATGGGATGCCCTCTGTTAATGTAATAATTGTTCCCTTGCCCACTTTATACCTTTGGTAAAAATAGAAATGGAATTTTTGATATTAGCTATTACACAACTCTATGTACTTTAAACAAGAAGCGCTGTCATAAATTTCTATATGAGAACAGTTGCAAGAGCAGTTTTGACTCTGCAGATGAATGTTTTACTCTTTTTGTTGTCAGAGCAATACGTAGGATGTAATATAACAGACTTTCTACTTCACCCTTGCTCCTAAAAAACTCATTGCTGACTCAATTATCCCCAAATTGTAATCTTCTCAAATGTACTTACAGAGGAATAAACTCTGCTACTTTTAGGTGGACTCAAATTTACTTGCAGTATATATGAATTAGTTGCACTGTATTTGAATGTGTATGTTACTTTACACACTTTCAGACATCACTGGGGTATATTATCAAATTCCTGATTAGTAAAAAGAATATGTATAAACCACTCTCTATTCATCACATTTATTCCTTTATTTGTTGTGTCCAGCACAGAGTTTTATGGGAATTCATCAGTGAGTAGAACACAAAGAACCTTTGACCTCATGGAATTTACATTCTTGAGAGGAACCTTGACAGCATATCAAATAAATGAATTATAATAATGATAAAATATGCAATATGCTATGACAAAATTGTTAAGGAGGAATAAGAAGTATTCGAAATCATTTAAAATATGATAAACCACAGTATTAGTAGATAAAATATTCTTAAGACTGAATTAGTATTGGATAAAATTCTTATGTGATTAAGAGAATACTTTAATTGACTTTCAAATGTGTTCACTTGTTATTTTGGAACAGGTTTTTATTGATCAACTCTATGTTCAGATATTGGTGTGTTGTTCCTGAGATATGAGGGTAACAACAGAAGTGGTCTCTGTTCTCATGGAATTCAAACCTGCAGCAAAAGAGAGTGGCAGAAAGAATTGCTGGATGTTATGTACAAACTGGCATGGCAGGGGAGCTCAGAATGCTGTGGGAGGGCAGAAGCAGGAAACTTGGTCTTGTCTGTGAGGGTCAGAAGGACTTCTTTTGAGGAAGAAGTTATAAAAGAAATGGTGAACTATGTGTTGGCTAATAAAATGCTGGAAATACATTCCTGGAAGAGAGACTTTTGTACCCATGGGGGTGAGAGAGGACAGGATAGACCTTGGGGGAACTGCAAAGTGATCCATGTGGGCAGAGCAGAGAATTTGGGGACTCTGTTGCCAGGCAAGCACCAGGTGGGCTTTAAGCTACATTAAAGACCGTATAGTATTTGCTGTCAGTAATGGGAAATGACTGAAAGATTTAAAAGTTTAAAATCTTTTCACAAGTTACAATTCAGAAATCCATTTCTGGACACATCTATAGCTGGCAAAAGAATGAAGGAAAACAGACAGCTGGGACTACATCAAACTAAAAAGCTTCTGTACAGCAAAAGAAACAATGAAAAAAACAAAAAGAAACCCAGCTGAATGGGAAAAAATATTTGCTCTCCATATAAGTGATAAGGGTCTGATAACAAAGATCCACAAAGAACTTAGACAACTTAAAAAATCAACACAAAAAGCCCTGTTAAAAAATGGAGAGAAGAACTAAAAAGACACTTCTCCAAAGAGGAAGTATAAATGGCCAACGGGCACATGAAAAATTGCTCAACATCACTAGCAATCAGGGAAATGCACATCAAAACCACAATGAGATACCACCTTACACCTGTAAGAATGGCCCACATCCCCAAAACGGGCAACAAGTGCTGGTGTGGATATGGAGAGAATGGAGCACTCTAACACTGCTGGTAGCAATGTTAACTGGTCCAGCCACAATGGAAGGCTGTGTGGAGGACCCTCAAACTAATGGAAATGAAATTACCATTTGACCCAGCAATTGCTCTTTTGGGAATCTACCCAAAGGAGACCTCAATGTTTATACAAAGAGACACCTGTGCTCGGATGTTTATTGCAGCACTGTTTATAATTGCAGGGACATGGAAACAACCCAACTATCCCAAAAAAAGATGACTGGATGAAAAAGATGTGGTATCTATACACATGGAAAATTGCTCATCAATTAAAAATGACAAATTTGATGAATTTGAGATAACATGAATGGACCTAGAAGAAATCACATTAGCAGAAACAAGTCTGAAAGAAAAAGACAGAAATCAAATGGTTTCACTAATACATGGGGCATAGGAAAAAGAAACAAAAAGCCACAAGGAAAAGTCAAAACAAGTTAACAAACAAGCTGAAGTACACAACTGGGGGTGGCGGGAGAGGGTGGGAATGGCCAGAGAGGGAAGGTAGTGGGCGAATCCTGGGGATTACAAAGATGTGAAATTTATATATAAATAAATTCTTAAAAAGATAAAGTTTAAAACCTTCATGAATAAGCAGGAATGGATGGACACACATTTAAAACATTCTGTCTTTCTAACCATTGTCCTTTTCAATTCAGCACTGTGCACTACTTCTTGCTCTTTGGAAGAAATCTCAGGCAGTCTTCATAGATTTGCCTGTCACTCAACTACTTAAAATGTAGATTTGCGGTATAATCAAGCTGATCTCAAGTCCCTGCTTCCCTTTCTTAAGAACATTTGATTACCCCCCTGGTAAAAATTGGTTTTTCTATTTGGTTGAAATATTTTATTGAAGATCTATCAGTTTACATTGTTGTCAGTATTTTGGAAGTTTAGGATACCCACTTTATGTGTATTTACTGTAGCGTACCCACCATTAAGTCATCCATACTGCTTGTCAGAAATGATTACTCTCTTCCTGAATTCATCACCCTCTTCTTATGCTTCATCCTAATCCAATCTGGTATCTGTTCTCACTTTCCCACTGAAACTTCCATCTTCACAGTTATCGATAGTATCTTTCTTTAGACCTGGTGAAGTGGTTCTTCAGTATTTATGTAGTCAGTTAAAAATGCTTGCCATCCCTACCAGTCCCTCCTTCTTGAAATAATTTCCTTGTTTTTTTAAAGCTGAAATGACATTTTCTCTGGTTTTCTTTCCCATTTTGAACCACTCCTTGACAGTTCCTTTTGCAAGTCAGTTTTCTGAACATCAGTTGTGTTATTAGTATCACTCAGGGCTCCTTCCAAGGCCCATTTCCTTCTTATTTTCCACATTCTCCCTGGGCAATTGCATCTATTCCCAGAGCTTCACTTGCCATCTTTATGCCAATAACCCCAACATCTGCATCTCTCAGATGAACATTATGTGTTCTGTTCCAGCATGTTTGAATAGTTGTAGAGAACTCAGAGAAGTGACAACCAGGGAAATATAATAATATCTGTACCATGTTGAACTCCCAAATGAGATCGGTAGCTGCTATTTAATGCTCATAACAATCTGTATAGTTTGACAAATACTGAATTTTCTGGATGTTTTACAGATATGTGGAAAGAAAGAAAATAGGAAATGGAAGTTAATGATTTCATCAAGAGTGTTTGGGGGTACTGGACTAACCTAGATAAGAAAGTGAGACTTGTAGAGGAATAGTGGAGAGAGAACATTGACCTGGAGCCTGGAGATGCTGAAGAACACTATTTATACGAATGCATAAGAATGCTGGGAAGCTGCAGATTTCTGGTGACAGAACTAAGTTTATCCTTTTGGAAGTAGAGGCGTCAGAATCTTTAATGTGGCATGAAGTAGATGGCTGAATGTAAGTAAAAGGGATTGTCCCTGGATTTGGTGATGACAAGGATCCAATAAGTCAAATTATAGAGTGAGTGTCATGTGCATATTGCATCTCCACTGTAGGATAATGCTGATCTGAGAGACAGCGATTAAAACCATATGTTGGGGAGAGACTAGAATGGATTCAGAGGTCCAGAGGTGACAGGAACAAATTTGTTGCATCACTGATACATAGCAACAAATGTGTTGTGTTAGGCAGGCAAGAGATTTTTAATTTACACATGTTCCAGCTTCTCCCTTTATTTTGTTGGGGTTGGTAAGAGGATAAAGGCAGAGGGGTGTGATGTTTTCTGCCCATCTTAAAATAGTTGTCACATAATTAAGCAGTGCAATTTCAAGGGTCCTTGCACAATGCACAAGAAAGTGTAAATAGTTGACTGGAACCTATTTAGAATTAGCATTTAGAAATATTGACAGCACAGTATCACTCACCTATGTTTATGCTTTCCCAGACTTGTGAAGTGACTATGAAATAGTTTTTCTTTTATATCTGTGCCACTGGGTTAAAAAGCTGAAACGTGGAGGAAGACAAAAAGTTTTAGGATTTGCTGCAATAAAACACGGATATTTATGAGGGTTTGGGGAGAAATTTGTTTAATGATGCTGTCTTAAAAACTAAATGGGTAACATGTCATTTTCTTCACTCTGTGTGTTTGTTACATATAGTAACAAAAAGAATCACCTCTGTTTGGAAAACTGCTGAAGGTCAGTGTGTTTTTTGTATTGATTGTATATTCCTGGGCATACTGGCAAGGACTCAAGCTCATCTTCAGTTCCAGCTACTTGAGTCTTTTGCGTGTGAGGAGTGGGGAGTGAAACTGGGAAGCAGGGCCGTGTGACCAGCAGGTGGTAATAGCAGGCCACCCATTATAGTTTTTAGGAAAATCTGCTGCACCGAGGCGAACACATTCACGACTGCAAGTGCTTTCGATCGACTACAGCGAGGTGTTATGATGTCTCATTCTCCTAGTAAAGATTTTATGTGAACTGAAATGTCTTCCTGTGCATCTATTCACCTAACACTGCCAGAGAGAGAAAAGGATTGAAACATAAATCTCATCTTATTACCAAACCTAAATTGTTCCCTCTGATTTTTTTCTCCATTCCTGACTCCAGCCTTGCTCCCCTGGCATAATGAATTTCTTAACCCAGAGTCTCGATAAAATCCTCCATAATTTATTTTTATCTTAGAAGTTGTCATAAAAATTCACAGACAAGGCACAGCCCAAGGTGGTGTGGAATGAGCTCCCTTGATCTGTTTGTATAGATAGAGATACACTACGACTCTCAGATGGAAACAGTGGCTCTCCTCTTTGTTCCCATAAAAGAACATCTATCAGTTCCAGTGAGGGTTCAGAGTGGGAAAATATGTGAAAGTTCTTTTAATATCTCCGAGTTAGGAAATTGAACTGGATGAAAAATTACTTATCTCAGTTACTGTGGTTGTTTATTGCATTTTGTACAAGTCTGATATTAACATTTAAACAACTAAGAAAATCATGGAGAAACGAAATCTTCACATATATATCTGCTAAGATGGCACAGCTAGAATGCTATTTTTAGAATAATAAGCTTAGTGGTTAAAGTGTCATGCACTGAAGATTAAGTACTGGAAGGAAATTAATCGGGAGACAAGCACGGGGTTATGAGGAAGAAATCACAGGCTCTCATTAGTGGAGTCAATCAAGAATTTTCAAGGCACAATTTTTATCTCTGGTCTAATCTTGGGGTCCCTATCTTAAACTTCAGGGAATTCTTCCACATTTGTTATATTTATATCCTTTCTTAATTAAAGGTCTCATGCCTTGAAGGATACAAAATTAGAAAGCATCTTTGAGGTTCTCAGGACCCATGGGATGTTTCTATATTTCCGCTGGGTCTGTGTGCTTTCATTCTCGACACATCTTAACTCAGAACATTGAGATGTGTGACTAACTCTGGTTGAGTTGGATGAGTAACTCAAAAAGATTAAAAAGTAAAACAGAAAGAAAGACAAGATGAAATAAAAGGAACACCCCAAACAAACAACAATCTATCTAACAATTCCCTTGGGGATATCAAGAAAAGTTCAAATAAGAGCTAAGGCAGACAGAGTTGATGGGTTTGGGTAGAGAGAGGAGTTCTACATCTTTACTTACAAGTGGAAGATAATATGTTTCTCCCTGACTCCGTTAATTTTAAAATAAAGTACCTAGCAAGTTCTTGAAGGCTTCATCTGGATTTTGAGCCAATTAGATGATTTTGGCAGTTTAATAATGGAGGAAAGAAGTAGATAATTGTGAAGAAGTTGTGGAATAAAGCTATTTAAATTCCTTTTTCTGTGGTGCGTAAATGTAAAGCTCTTTTAAAAACAAGTGTTTCCTTCCAGAAGTAAATGATGGAGCCCACATGTGACAACTCGAAACTGCAGGAAAGGTGTAACCATCTGTGGCTACAGGTCAGGGAGTAGAACAGGAGATAGTGGCAGGCAGCTGTTATGGCAGCAGGGCCCCCAGGGACCACGTGGGACCTGAAGGATGCCTGCTGGCTTCCTTTGCCTTTGCTCCTAGGTGGTGTTGGTGATGGTTATTCACATGCTGAGCAATCATGTGAAGCAGAAAACTATTTTCTATATTTTGTTTTCATAGGAAAACAATGAGCAGACAGAGAGCTAGTCAGGGAGTGCCAGGAAACCTTCCATCTCCCCAAACCTGTTATCACAGTCTTGAGGACTTCCTTCCTTCCTTCTTTCCTTCTTTCCTTCCTTCTTCCTTCCTTCCTTCCTTCCTTCCTTCCTTCCTTCCTTCCTTTCTTCCTTCCTTCCTTCCTTCCTTCCCTCAATTCTCCCTCCCCTGTCCCCCTTCCAACTCTCCCCTCCCCCTCCCTTTGATTGAAGTTGTTTGTTATTCACTCATTTCCAATTAGAAATATGTGTACTGGATACTGCACTTTATTTCTTATCTTCATCTCCTCCTTATTTCATAACACGTCTCATACCTCCTCTCTTATAACATTGGTCTCCTAACTAGTTTCATGTTTCTGTCCCTTTCGCCTTTAAATGCATTCTTCACTCAACCAAAAGGAATTCAGGCAAACCATCACATTTCTCAGCTGGAAATCTTACAAAAGACACCCTTTTCCTGCAGAATGAAGAGGTCTTCTCGGCAAGCAGGAAAGCATCTATCTGGTTCTGGTCTCCCCCCACTGGTACCCCAACTTCATTTCTCACTTTCATTCTCATTTCTTGTTTGATGACAGTGAACTCCAGGAGCCCATTCATCTTCTCTCCTAGACACTTCATCTCCTGGGAAACTTTTGTTTTTCCATCAAGCCCATGAACTAGGCTTGATCACATTATCTAGGAAGTCTTTCCTAGTCTCTTCATCTCTTCTCCCAGATGGAGCTCCTCACCTATGTTTCCACATGTTCTTGCCATTTATAATCAGATTCCCGTGGAATAATTAGCTCCCCTTTCGGACAGAAGGCATGCAGAGGGTAGGCAGGAGTGTCTCCTTTGTTGTCTGAGTGTTCTCTTTATCACAGAGTAGGAACCCTTTTGAAATAGCAAATGAAAATGACTTCATAAAGATGAACTTTTGGTTTATGGTGGAAACAGTTACTTTCCAAGACTAGCATTATTTGCAATTCTTCCTTTTAGGCAGATACTCTTGATTCCCTCACTGAAAATTAATAGCTACTATTCCTAATGCCTTCAGGCTAGTTTGCTCTGTGCTGTAATTTCTCAATATTTCATAGCCAATTCCCCATTATTTGAAAATTCACTGCAATGTGTCTTTAAGTTTTCTTCTGTCTATAGTAAAGCAGCTGTAATATACTGTAGGAAAAATAATCTGAAATATAGAAGTAGGCAAAAGAGTGTTCTTTCAGAACACTGTTGGGTGTTATTTCAGAGCAGAACTGAACTTAACTTTTTATTTATTGGACTATTTTTAAAGTAGATCAGCAGAAGTTAATGTGTAGATTTTTGTCTGGTAGAGATGTAAATGCTTTCAGTGAGATGAAACTGATAATACCGGTTTGACCACCTTGGACATTAATCAGTTTTATGTCTAACTCAGCCATTTATTAAAATACCCATTTAGACTTGGTTTCTTAAATGATCTTTGTGCCATCTTATAATATGTAATTGGCTGCTTCATTTATTAATGAATTATGTTAAACATTTTAAAACATTGTCAAGGTGGGGGACAGTGAACTGTTTGTGGGTTCTCGCTCAGCACTCACTGCATGGGCCTGAGAGTAGGTTTAGGGTGCAGAAACATGACTTTATTACCAAAGGGGAGATCAGAAGAAAGATTTTCTAAGGCCACAATTGGCCACCCGTGTCTCATTGCAAATAGTGCCTGCAATGTCCAGTCATTCAGAACAAAGCCCACTTATGTAAGATGGTGATGGTCCTTTGGTAGGCGTCTGGAGCTTGGGGTACGCTGGTCATGGCATTGGACCAGTGTCTAATGCATCGTGGCCACTAAGGTGATCATAAGTGGGGCTGCTGATGGGATGCCACAGCAGTATGAGAAGCAGTCCAAAGGTGAGACGATGTTGTTGGATACCAGACCAAGCTGCACCTGATGGACAATGCCAGGAGACAGGACCAGAGCACCAGAAGCAGTGGGCCACTCTCAGAAGTGGCTGGTCATCAGAGCCGCAGGTCAGTAGTGCTGGTCATGAATTAGCAGTGTTGCTCAGCACTGATTTTCAGGGCCAGTAAGCACCTGCAACTGGGGACAGTGCCAGAGACACCAGTGCTAAAGTGCTTTGTGTGGTCCTGGCATATGTGAACACCAAGCCATTCTTTTAGAGACACCGGGCCCATCCTCATGGTGTCCTTTCCAGGTCTTCGAGGCAGGACTGGAGGCATGGCCTGGCCTCAGCAAAGGTCCCTGGAAGTCTGGAAGTCTGCCGATGCTCAAAGCCCTGGCAAATGTCTGTGAGTTGTCTGCAGCCATCTGCTTCTCTTCTGAAGCCATCTATTCATTCAATCAAGGTGGCTACTCCTTGTCTTGTAGCCACTTCAAGGGCTCGAGCCTTACAAGCTTGCCTGGGTCTTCCATGATCCTTGCTGTCTGCTGGATGCTGGTCAAGCATCACTAAGATTGATCCATTCGCAGTCCCCAAAACCTTGAATGGCACCAGAGAGCTCTTGAAACAGATTCCGTTTTCAATTCCAGAAAGATATCAAAAAGAAACACCACAGCTGCCTTTCTAGACCCAGCTTATTACACTGAGGTCAGGGCAGGTTGCAGGAAGAGGGCTCAGGTGAGGAGCCTTTATGGCAGGAGCCAGGTTCATGGGGGCCAGATGTTTGCTGAGCTCAGCAGGCCTTTGTAGGACCAGACGTAGTGGTTCAGGGGACCCTGATGCAGAACTCAGGCACAGGTCCCAGCAGCTGGAGCACAGGTCACAGTTTGGAGCCTGCCACATGGTCCAGCACACAGCCTATAGCCTTCTCTCCATGACTAGTGCCAGGCCAGGCAAGCCTCATTGCCAGAGGCTCAGGGCTAGCTCATGCTGGGGGTGCAAGGATACCACTGCTGCTGCCTTCCGAGGTCATCAGCCTGGCCTGAAGGGGGCCTGCCTACAGGCATCTCTGTGACTGTGGTGCCCTAGTCAACTGCAAGGTCCATGTGTGACACCGGGACCCAGGGGTTCATTTCCACATTGACATGTGTTTCCTTTATATTTACCTAAGACTCAAGACTGATTTAAAGGGACACCTGTGCTTAGATGTTTACTGCAGCATTATTTATAATAGCAAGGACATGGAAACAACCCAAATGTCCCCAAACCGACGGATGGGTGAAAAAGATGTGGTGCATATACACAATGGGATATTACTCATCAATTAAAATTGACAAATTTGATGAATTTATGATAACATGGATGAACCTAGAAGAAATCATATTAGCAGAAACAAGTCAGAAAGAAAAAGACAGAAACCAAATGGTTTCACTAACATATGGGACATAGGAAAAAGAAACCAAAAGCCATGAGGAAAAGTCAAAACAAGCTAACAACCAAACTGAAGTACACAACTTGGGTGGGGGGGGAGGGTGGGAACAGTCATGGAGGGGAGAGAGTGAGTGAACCCCGGGGATTACAAAGATGTGAATATATATATATATATATATATATATATATATATATATATATATATAATTTAAATTAAAAAAAATTTACCTAAGAGCTATGCATTTACCTTTTGAAATTATTTGTTCACAATATATTGTTCAACAGCCCTTTACTTTTTGAGGATCAAAAATTTAATCCTGAATCAGTTACATGGAAGAAACCTGGTTTCTTCACCTGCAAAACAAGGAATCTGACTGCTAAAGATTGGGAAAGGCGTTGTAAGCTATAAAGTAAAATACAAATTATGCATTACCATTTATTGTAGAGCTACTCCTTTTGTATTCTACCACTGAGTTTTGTGTATTTTTAGCACAATAAGGCTGCATCGCAATGACAATCCCAGGAAACCAAATAAAATTAGAGGAATCAAAATTAGAATAATTGAGCACATTAATTTTCAATCACTGCTTAATTTTCTCATTTTTACCTTTCACAGACGCAGGGGAAGCAGTATCTATTTTCATCATCATAGAAATATAGGAGTTATTTAAATACACTAATTAGAGTGGATAAACTTCCTGGTTATTTGTTTTAGGTATAAATGTCTATGAGACTGGGCTTGATGTTTATTTACCAGAAGATTTCTAAGAAATTTCCCTCTTGTCAGAAATCAACTTAATCTTTCGGACAGCAACACTCGACTCTATGAGTGGCAAAGTAGAGACCTCGACAATTTTTTGATTTTAGTAATTATGGTGAGATTTGTGTCTAAATTTGGTTTGTGAGGCTACAGTAAGGAAATCGAGACTATGGAAAGCATTTACAAAACAGTGACTTAATGGATTTACATGTAAATTTACATTTACAGGTGGAGACTGGGAGTAAACTCATTTAAGATCATTTAAAAGATGAAGCAGAGTGATTTAATATAACTTCATTCATAAACCGTTTGTTTCTCTCTTTAAAGCAAATGTAAATCTCAAATGCAGGTTATAAAGTAACTGCTTAAAGAAATAGACCAGAAACATGTTTTCTTAGGAGATAGAAATCAACATGGAGGTTTAAAGATTTTCATAGAGTAAGAATATGTTTCAAACTGTGATAGCTTAATTTTTTTATAAACAAGAGTAATTCTCAATTAAACGGAAAGTTGTCATTGGTACAGAAAAAGTCAATTTATTTATTATTAAAATTTACCTTGCAGTCTTGATAAGGGTGTGAGTTTCTTCTTTCCCAACTTGCTGCAAGGTAATTACTAAGTGGAATCATTTGTATTGTTCTGATTCTCCCATGTAGGTGAAAAGTCAGAGTCACTGATGACAGTTGCCCTCTCAGAATCTTCTAGCAACAATGGGAAAACACTTATGATATTTTATTAATCTATCAGCACACCAAATTTGAGATCGTTTCAGCCTGTCACAAACATTAACTGTGGCTATATCAGTTAAACTCTTAGGATTTCCCTTCAAATATAAAGTATCTAACCTTAGGGTAGACAATGATGTGTTTTATATATATAGTTATATATATATAGTTATATATATATATATATGGTTATATATAGTTATATATATAGTTATATATATAGTATTATATATGTGTGTGTGTATGTACATACATATATAGATGTATAAGCAATTAAAAAATAAAATAAAAACCAAAAAGAAATATAAAATATCTAAAAAAATAAATGTTTATTAAACATTATTGATACACCAGGAATTGTACTAGATGTCAAGGATATAAAACAAAAAAGCTTATTTTGTGCACTTTGAAGAGTTTGGTAGGAAGAACAAAGTGTAAGCCCAAACCTTCACACACTGCTGTATTAAGTACCTTACGCACTAGAGAAAAGCACATTACCTCCCGCTTCACACTCACACTAAGAAGGATCGAAATAAGTTTTAAAATCTATTTTTTATTTCCTTTCTTTGTGTTAATCATTGCTGTGTGCAGGGCACTATTTCTTTGATTCACTCTTTACTGAACATATAAGAGAGCCCTCAGTGGAAAGAGGAAGCTTTGGCAAAATATTAGACTCTTGACATCATGTGGGATGGATTTTGAATGATTATGTGAGAATACATAATACATTTGGAGAAGCTATATTCCTGGAAGATTAGAGAACCAGTGGAATACAGTCCCAAATTCCTGAGTCCTATACATGAAGGTTTAAACTACCCCTAAACACCTTCTTATTAAAAAAGTTTTTATCAGCATTATCATTATTATTATTATTATTATTACTACTACTATTATTATTATTGCTATTACTCTCCTAGGTCCTGAAAAATGAAAGCTCTTTGTGAGAGAATAAGGCAAGTAGATTTGATTCTCCCCCTTTATAGTGGAACTCTCAATCATGATATCAGATCATCTATTTGAAATCCAATTAGTGAATATTTAGGACTTTGATCCTCCTCCAGTAATCCTGAAAACATGACTGTTCTGTATAGAACAGATTTAAGATGGATTTTATAGCTGGCAAGAGTGACAGAAATATCAGCTTATCCATGACAACAACAGAACTTCCTTTTTCCCCAGCTGGGATCTGCTGCCACTGAAACTACCTGCTCTCCATATTTGACTTTCTAGAAACTCTGTATTAGTGCCTGTGGCCAGATGATTCCAAACCAATGATCTGATACCCTGGTGCTGTTTCTTGGGCTGTCTGGCTGATTTATACCAACTATATGATGGAAAACCTCCCACCTAAGAGAGTTTTTTCACTTTGGTTGCTAAGTGTTTTTAGTCTTGCAGGAGTGCCTGAGATAGAACTGATGATCCTCTATATCACTTAGCAAAAAAAAAAAAAAAAAAAGAAAATAATCAAGGAAGTCATATCATTGACACATTACTTGCCTCATTTTAATTTTACAGGCAAATCTCAAGTTTCTAGAGAGTATTTACTCTCCAAGCATGAATAGGAAGTGCAAGTAATTTAGAAACCCCTTTAAACTTAAATTAGAGAGGATATTTTCAGCAGTTAAAAGGAAGTCATCCTGTAAATGATTCAAATCATCAGGATGACTGGCAGGGAAAACAGGAAAATTTTATAGTAATAATAGAGGTTTTATTTTCCTTACCCAACTTGTGTGCTTTAAACAATGTCAGTTAGATTTTCTGAAGTCACACAATTTTCTGATTATAAAATGTTGTGGGATATGTCAGTAGATACTCTGATGTATAAATACAGGGACAGGAACGTAAGAAGGAGATTGTCAGGTAAGACATATGGAACTTGCTTCATGACTTCAAAGATTCAGAACACAGAACCACAATGTCCAGCATCTCTTTGAAAAGAGACAGATATATTCCACATTTCTGACACCCATCCATTGAACTGACATGCCAACAAAACTCATCTGGCTGCTTCCATTTTTACCTTCTCTAAAAATAGAATCAAGCAAGTATTTGGTGATATATGTCCTGAAGGACAAGTTTGAACCCATCAAATTTTATTTCTAGCTGTGAACTAGTAAACCAGTATTTCCAATCAATTAACACAGGAATGATTTGATTCAGGCATGCAAACTGAGTAAAAAATTGAATAAGGCATATTCTCCATAGAGCTATATTTTTACTATCTTATAAGGTCTGAAGGGACAGAAAACTCATAACTCTGCTCTTAAGATAGGGGAAAATGCTGATAACAAGAGAAGGCTGAAAATAAATGAGAAGCTGCTAATGTAATAAAAAGGAGAAAGACACTAAGACACTCCTATAGCAAAGGAATTGGAAAATATTCCAAAGTAGATAAATGAAGAAAGTGAATAGGGAAGATTTTTTTCTCTCTTGTGAGTAGTCTCTTTTGTTTCTAAATCATATTGCTTAAGAGAGACTGAGGATGTTTTACCTCTGGGTTTAACAAGCCTTTTAAAGATCATGAACACATTTTAGATGGTAAGTATGGAAAAGTGGTAAAAGGAGAAAAGCTAATTTCAATAAAAGGAGATGCTAAAAGAAGAAAATAGTTTTGTTGACATTCTAGGAAATTATTATTATTATTATTATTATTATTTCTGTAATAAACATTACAGACAATTTCACATTCAAAATTTCTCCGGTGCCTACTCTGTGGCCTGAATCAGCCCATTCCTGAATAGGAACATGGGGGACAAGAAGGGATTAAGCAGTAATGAAGACACAATGACAATGTGCACAAACTTGGATGTCTGACAGACCAGACCACCAATCCCTACACAATCTTTCACCTTCATGAGACCTCAGCTGGGTTGTTTACTTATTAAGCCATTTTGCCTATAACAGTAAATGAAGAAATAATTCTTATCTCAAAACTTGGAGATTAATTAATACAATGCTTGAAATGCCTTTAACATGTTGTCCAATAAGGTCTCCACAAGTGACAGATATTATTATCACTATATTCACCAAGGTTATGATGGGATAAAAGGGACCTTCCCAAATATAATTTATTCCCGTGACTCAGTTTGCTGCATGCTTGAGACACAATTTTTTGTCAGTATTTCCTTAGTGGAATCTGGCATGTGAAGTGTAGATTTGTTATCTGTGGAGGTTGTGAATATATGAGAGACAGAAAAGAAGAAATTGTGAAGGATTGATAATTTCCCACAATTGTAATAAATTCCTTGATTGTGTCAGATTGCTATTTTGTGTTCATTGATTAAAAAAAATCAACCAGTCTTTGACAAAAGGTTCTGTCACTTCTTCACTTCTTCCACCACCATGACCCATTGGACCTCCTCCCCCACTTTGTTCTCCATCTTTGGTAGCCTCACTTCTATATTCAGCTCTATAAGGTTATTTGGTTTATTTTATGTGTCCTTTTGTCTTGTTTCTTAAATGAGAAGATCAGAAAGAAGTGTTGATGAAGATGTGCAGAGAAAGGAAACCTTGCACACCGTTGGTGGGAATGTATACTGGTCCTGTCCTGTGCAGTATCACATGGGTTTTTTTTTAAATATTAAAAATAGATCCATCTATTTAATTCAGCAATTACACACCTCAATATTCAGCTAAAGAACACACAAAAAATACAAATTTCACAGATTATAGGCATTCCTATTTTCGTTGAACACAATGTGTCTTCTTCCAAGCTGTTCTTAGTTTTTCTACACTGGCAAACTTGCATTGCTGGGATACTTCGTTGGAAAGACAGGATTGTGGAGAAAAAAACCCCAAGGTAGTTTCTGCCACTTCCCAGATGGACAATCATTAGTACATTACACTTCCTCTTAAAGCATTAATATGCCAAGTGTAAAATGACAATATTAATATCTACTCACTCATTATAGAATAAAATATTATCAAGTTAGTAAACAGTGTGGCACAGAGTAAATGCCCAATAAAAACTAACTCCTTGTAGAGAAACAAAAAAATAATAAACTCTCCACAAATTCAGACCAAATTCCCAGGTACTGATGTCATTTTCTGGACTGTCCATACAAGTAGCTTAGGAGTGACACCATCCCGTTGCTGTTCATTGCTAGTTTCCCTCAAAAATTCATTATACTTATTGAGCTTATGGATAAATACCTTTTCTGATAAAACATTGGTTCTCAGGATGAAAAGTGCTTAAAACTTAGTGAAGAAATAATAGCAAATTGGGTTTGGGGATCTATGTTTTATTATGATTGAGTTGGAGTAAGAAGAAGATTATTTTATTAAGTGCTACTTTTAGACGGATGGAGAAATATAAATCCTAAAAGCAATTTATAGTTTTCATGGCGCTGAGTATTTTCTTCATTCTTTTCTAGTTCACTTCGTAGTGACAGTAAAAAAATTTTGCAGGATCAACACTGTTACTCGATTTGCAGTTGACAGGTTGGATGTTTTTAAGTGTATCTACTGCTTTGAAGGAATTTTTGACCTACTTCAAAATTCGTTTTTCCAATAAATGCAACCTTTAGTGATTATCTTAGCCATGGATCTTTTTTCAGATAACTCCTGAAAATACACTATGCCTTAACCAGACCCAGTTCTCTTAAGTCAATTATATATATAATATATGTCAATTATATATGTGTATATATATATATATAGAAATTATATCAATTAGGCAGGATCATTTTTGTTTGCATTTGACTTTGTGTTTATAGTTTTAAGAAAGCTGGTTATATAAAATTATTTCTCTATTGTTCTCTTTATTTTTTTCTAGATTGTATTTTTGTACTTGCCTGCCAAACTCTGATAAGTTTGATGAAGAATCATGTAAATGCTTTATGTTGAAAAACAAATGTCCATGATTAATGTATATATTCCAATATTAAGCTTTTTTTAAAGGGCTTCATTCATTATTGGGTTCCTTTGAGGACTTTAATGTTAATGTATTTGTATATACCTATTTCTTACAAGAGATTTGGGGCAAAATATTGTAAAACTCAATTTTTCAATATTTTTATATTTATATTTTATATTGCTTTTATATTATGTGAGGAGCAAATATGCAGATAACCAAACATGCAGAAGGGTAACATTCAGTAGCATAGATTTTTCCAGAGATAATCTTGGGGAGAACTAGAGTAATTGGCCAGCTTTTATATAGAAATGCAGAATTTAATTGAAAACAGAAATGACTATAGCTGAGGGCTTATTCTGTCAGTTGCTATTTTAACTTAGCTAAATTCTCCTGAAAACTTAGATTATACACAATTTGACATTAAATGGTAAGCGAGACCAGATCAATCTCCCTACACACAAAATAAGTGATATCATTACAGATCTGTGTGACCTCACAGTGCATGTGCTTTTTATTCATTTCATCTGTAGGAGATTGTTTTTCAGTTTACTATGTTTTTGAATGTTGAAACCTCCAAAGAATTTCTAGCAACCTTATCCTATCATGAACACTTTTTATGTGTTTTTGTACATGTGTATGCGTTCACTTATTCAATCTTTCCACCAATATTTGTTGAGTGCTTACTATGTTCCGGGAATTGTTTTCATAAAATGAAGATATAGACAAAGTCCTTTATCTTATGGCAGTTATGTTTTATTATTATAGCTACATGTACCAATGTGCAAATATTCAGTTTCTTACATATAGTGCACATACTTACTCTCCTAAGACCTCCAAATTTTAGGCAGCACACATGTGCCTGCAATAAAAACACCAGGTCTCATCATGTCACACTGTTGAATATGATCCAGAGAGTACAGGTAAATCTAGGCCAGTGAGGCTGCTTCCAGAAAATTCCTGGCCAAGCTCTGGGTTCCATTATTGCTTTTCTTCTTTCCCCCTCCTATTGGTTAGAATATTCTGGCTAGAACACTATTGTGGAAAATGAGGACAAGGGTCTCATACTGGGTTTGACAGAGCAGAAAGAAGTAGCCTGGCTCTTTGATAATAGAGAATCTCTGAAGAGAGTTCCAGATTGCCTCTAACTGAATTGTTTTGAAAAGAGAAATCAATTTCTTTCCTATTGAATATTACTAGCATTTGAACCTAACCCATATTTAGACATGTATGTCTGAATGTGCAGTAAATTTTATTATTTTTTCTCATCGTGATTGTCTTTATGTCTTTGCTCTCCACCTAATACTTCCCCCACCCCACTCCACTCTCCAACCTACACATTGAATTTTCTTAGGAAAACATCATTTGAGCACCTGGATCCAACTGTGCCTGAATATAGTCAGTTATAAATACTACTATATTCCCTTAAAGATAGTTTCAGTATGCTGGGGGATTTGATAGAAATATCTATGTATTTATCTATTTATGTGCACATTTATTACTTATGTTATATGTTTTAAAATGTTATACATCGATGACTGATTAATGTGTAGCCATACTATATAGAGATTTAGCCATATCCTATTTTTACAGTTGAAAAAAATCTGAGCCGCAAAGAAGCTAAATGATTTATCTCTACTATCACTAAAAACTCATCACTCTTTAAGATCTAGTCAATAGAAAATTGCATGTTTCTTCAATGTCATCTTACCCACTGTATGTCTAAAATTGCAATGCTATACTTCAAACATTTTCATTTTTATTAGTAGAACTAGTATAGTTATTCTTGAAAGGAAAAAAATAAACCTTGTATATGTGGAGATAAAAAGAATTCTGAATAATCCCCCTTCTCCTATTCTTTAAAATTTTATTGAACAGTAGAAAAATGTGAGGATGAGACATGTCATGGAGTTCAGATTCTTTCCAGTGCAGAGCTGATTCCTTGAAAATCCTTCCTAATATGTTATCCAGTGTGGAGTTTAAAAGTCCCAAATGCTGAAGCTTTTATCAATTCCTTTGAAGATTATATCTCCCATAGTATATTGGAGCATACCAAACAGTCTGACATCCAAAGTAAGCTTATTTATTGCTGTTCCTAGTGAGATTTGACTGTCTAGACACAGTTCCCTTCCTTTCTTCTTGAATGCCCTCAATGACTCTTTCTTCTTCTTCTTGTCTTTGAACATTCTATTTGTTGAATATCTATACAGATTAAGCCTCTTCTTTCTCCCTTGGGAAATCCATTCGACTTATACTGAATTTCAAGCCTTTTCCAATTAATTGTGAAATACTTGATGGTGAGAATTAATTCACATATCAAAGGTAAATACAGCACTTGGGTTTCTTGGTACAAGGATATATTTGACACTGAGAGTATAGCTTGACTAATAATCATAGCCAATTTCCTAATCTAGACAGACACACACATAGGGTGTGTGGTTTAAAAAAAGCTGTATCAAAAGTTTGGAAGCTCTATGTCTTTTTTTTGCTTCTTTTTCAAAAAAGTTCAACAAAAATGAAAAAAAAAAAGAATAAAATAATCTTTGATACAATGAAATCTATTTCTAAAGTTCTGATTGCAAAAAGGCAATTTTTATATTTTCTTTAAAAAGGTCAAACATTATTTTTTAGTAATCATTTATTAAAGGTCTCTAATACCTACAGATTCCACTTCAAATAAAAGTTAAAGTCCTTACTATAAAGTTTGTCATCTATCTTGACCAAACCTTTCCTGCTTTCCTAATCTTACCTTTTTCCAGTGACTCCAGATATCCTAGGCATAATGTATACTAGTCTCAGTTTACCCATTTCATAGTTGTTGTTGTAATTAATCATTGTTAATATTATTTGTTTCTCTCACTAGACTGTAAACTATTTGGCATGGGAACAAGAATCCTTCTATAAACATTTTTTTACATTTTATTCCCTCCATATTGTACAATGTTGTCTTCATAGTTTGTAATCTAATAATTAATAACAGGCCATATGCTTAAATGTATAAACTTGAAATAAGTGGATTATTTTGAAAATAATCTAATTTTATAATATTAAATTCTTTTATGATAGTTGATTATTATTCAAAGAATTGTAGAATATTATTATTGAAAAGAAGTGAAGATATTTTTTATTACCTTATTTACTAGATGAAGAACCTGATATCCAGAGAGAATAAATAATTTTTCAATTTGTTCAAAGTCAAATTATATAGACTGACAGTTCTAAGGCTAAAACTTTTATCTACGGGGTGATACTGATGCCTATGAATATCCTAGTATATTTGCTTTTATGTCTTTAACATTTGTTGTATTCTAGTTATACAAAAATAAATTTATAATCAATAAGAATCATTGCTTCCCCATTAAGGCTTTTTCCTTGTTACACTTTTGTGAAAATGACAATATGCTCTTTACTTCCATTTTTATGAGATAATATTTATTTATAATACTTGTTTTCCCTCACAGTAAGGACTTGGCTGTATTTTTTAAATTGGATTTGGTGGTGAAAGAGGTCTGATTTGTTACATGCTACCCACTAGACTGTGCTTTGCCTTGCACCCCCACCTCCTGTAGTTCTGCCATAATTCCATTCATTAAATTGAAGAGGGAAATGAACCCAAAAGAGGGCCAGAGAAGTCTTGTGCATCCCTGAAGGATATGAAGCAATGCAGGTACAGCAAACAAAAGAGGTGGTAGTACTGTGGGTAGGATAATGTCTGCAAACTGGTTGTAAGGCATATGCAATGTTTAGTGTTGGAGGCAACTTATAACATTTAGATTTTAAAACCACTTTGAACCTGGGAGAATAGCTTGTAAAAGTAAATAAAATGATTAGATTTATTCTTTGAGGTGAAGAACAAATAGGATTAAAATAGGATGGGAGGGAATATTGGGGCTATATATTTAAGGACAAAGTATCTTACTCCATTTGTTGATTTTAAAGTCGTGTATAAAATGTATAAAACATTAAAGTGTCTAGAAATGTTGAATGGCTTTTTATTGTAACTTTTAATAAGGTACAATCTACTTTTATTTGATTACCAGTTAGGGAAACCACTCTTGCTGAACCATTAAGGACTTAGACTCATAAAATAAAACACAAAGCTTCTTGGTGGATGTAGTGATGTTGTAAGACTTGATGAGAACGAAAAGAGTCTAAATTAAGCAATAACAATTGAGAAACAGGACATTTCCTGGGGATTAATGACAAGCTGGGTGGAGTTGATGGACCATGGCTATTCTGTGGGCCATTAACCTCAGTTGATCATTAATTCCCAAGAAATACCTGATGGTGAGGTCATTACTATAATTATCACCTTAAAAAAGGAGAAGGTTGGAAGACTCAAGACTGGAGAAATTGCAATAATGGTAATTATTGCACATAAAGTACAGTATCTCAAAATACAATAAGGTTCTTTGCATCATGTCTCAGCTTTCAATTCAGTTTTTGTATGGGAATAAAGAAAAACTGTCATTTTTTGTAAAGAAGATTGCATGGAGTAAGCTAAGTTTGCATGTTATAAGAACATATGATAGGAGATGTGATTTTATTTTTTAAAATAGCTTCTTAAATAATGACTGGTGAAATATTGAAAGCATTTCTGGTAATGCAAGGTTTTTAAACAATGATAGAGTTAGGAAGTGCTTGGGGTTATCTACTCATGCTATCTAATTTGAATTGACTTTGTTTGACTCTAGAAATGATGGGCATGATGAAGTGAACTAGGAGAGAGTGAACACCTTCCTTCATTAGAAGTGTGAGTATGGGTACTTAGATTCTCTAGACTAGTTTCCTCATTATCAAAATGAAGAGTAGCCTTAGGTAACTCTAAAGACTAATTCAGCTTTGTAGATTCTCTGAGTTGTTTTGAAAGAGCCAATGATCATTCGGGAGTGAGATCTATAGAACTTTAAATTTGTGAGATAAATCATAGGGAAAGGAAACCATGAATTTCTGCTATAGAAACAACTTTATGTGGCTTGGAATGAAGGTTTCTAATTTAAATTATTGATGGTATTTATTTATTTTTGAGATGGGTTCATTGAGTTTGCAGGTTTCTAACAAAACAAAATTTATTTAAATGGCAACTCCCTACTGTTTTAATTGAAAATTGAATTTGAGAACTAAAATTCTACAGGCACCTGATTCCCTCTTCTCCTGTTGTGGATCCACAGCTACCAATGGGTAACTGTACTGATGATAATATTTCAAAGCCAATGACTTATACACCTAATGGGATTTGAGTTGAGAGAATAAAGCTCAGACATAAGATGTGAAATACCACAACATAGGTTGCCATGTTACTCTTAAAATTCTTCTGCTCATTTTCATTCTCTCATCTATTAGGACTCTGACACATTTACTAACTCAATCATATGCATGTTCAGCCTTTATTTCATACTTCGTATGTGCTAGGCACTGTGGTAGTTGTTGAGAAACTGAAGATAAATATGGCATAGCTTTTCACATTTAAGGAACCATCATTTTCTAAAGATCAATGCAGTTATAAGGCAGGAAGTTAAAAGTAGGGGAAAAAAGATAGTAAGTCATTTATAAAGAAAGTAAATGCATAATAGAGGAAGTGCTCTATTCTTCCTCAGAGATATCCTGAAACAAGGGATCACAGAATCACAAGTGATCACAGAAAAATCCTTGATTTAGTTTTAAAGGATGAATAAGGATTATCCTGTGTCTCAGGTAAGGACACCTTTCTTTACGAAGACACAAAAGAGTTGAAGAAGAAAAGACAACCTCTAATTGAAACAGAGGAACAGTAGCTGATAATAAGACTGAAGAAGATTCAGGACACTTACATACTATGATGATGAGTTTGGATTTTATCCTTTAGTATAAGAATAGAATGATGGTGTATTATATATGTAATATAGAGTGCATATGTGTAGCAGTGAGTGTATACATGTAGTACACAGTGCATCTATATATATATCATTTATATAAAACATACATGTAATATTTAGTGAAAGGAAGCATTATTAATAATTCTGTTAGGACTATTGTAGCATATGATTAGCAAACTACAGAGGAAATAGAGTTTTATTCAGAAACACATTGAGATTAGACTTGACTCAGCAGGTTGAGCAGAGTGTGGAAAGGAAGGCACTTAAAACCTAACCTGTGGACATAGAAGGGAAAATGTTTAAAAAATGCATTTTTTACACAAAAAAATGTAAAGACATAAGATGAAATCCCTGTTTGAACTTATAAGGGTGAGAGTGATAGAAGTCTCTAGACCCAGTCTGGTTTGGGCAACTAGCTCTGTCATTAGCAATGTAGAAAACAGAAGACAAGGAATAGAACATTGTAACTTCCTTATAAGTTAAGTATTTAAGTTTTTTTCCCTAAATGCAAACATCAAATGCATGACTTTTGTGTTGTGTGACTAGATCTTGAGGGTGGAACCTGGACTGAATTAATGCCCCTACAAGAGATGCAGAGAGCTTCCTGGACCCTTTGGTCCTGTGAGAACATTGAGATTGCTGCATATGGATCAGGAAGTGAGTCCTCCCTAGAAACTTAACCTGCTAGCATCCTGACCTTTGACTTCTCAGCCTCCAGCCTTGAGAACATTGAGAAATAAATGTCTATTTAAGCCACCCAGCTACAGTATTTAGTTACAGTTGTCTGTAAGATGGGTGAAGGGAGAGAGAGGGAAAAATAAATTTTTTTGGTCATATTGTTACTTAGATTTGTGTGACTGAGAAATATGTACATGAACATAAAGCTGGGTAAAAGGGGGACATCTCGGTAAAAGTTATGGGTAAATTATTTAAAGCAATATCATAGAAGTGATTGATTGGGGAAAGGACACAGAAGGATCAGGAAAGAGACTTGATGGCAGAATCATGGGGAGCACCAATGTTTAAAGGGGTGTCCAGAAAGAGTTCCCCACAGAAACTCAGAAGAAGAAATTAGAGTAGAATTGGTAACAAAGCAACTGGAAAGAATTGGAGGAATAAATGTACAAAGGGTAATAAGGTGTCAGTGTTTAAACTGTATGAAAAGAGGAAAGTGTTCCCTGTTTTTTGACAATTATGTGGTTACTGGAGACATTAACAAGAAGATGCTAGAGAATGGCAGTGGGTCAAGTAAATTGCTCAGTCTATACTGCTGATTAACAACAGAAATATAATTCAAGTTCAGTGCCTGGTGGCATCCTTGCTGCCCATATCTCACAGGGATATTTTATGTGCCAGGGAAGTGATCTTGGATTTTCCAATAACTCGTGAGCTGTATTTGCACCAAATATTGAAATTTCTTTTTGTCTTTTCCCACATGCATCAGATTAGACCTTGCGTATAGACAGTGCCTGTGTGAATCAAGCTTGAGCTTGTCTTTAATTTGGATGCTCTGCACATCTGTTAGTAGGACCGATTTTATTCCTATGTCTCATGATATGAATTCATTCACTAACAGTTTCTGAATGGTAGTCATTTTTAAGAGCAGGATACTGTAGCAAGGAACAATAGTCATGGTCTTGACCTCAAGGAGTTTATAGTCTCATTTCCCTTTTGGAAACAACTCCCTACTTATCTTTGTTGTTGGAATGACAGCATGCCTTGCCTAAACCAACTCCTGATATAGCTATTTACCTTATCACTTGAAAATTAATTGGAAGTGAGAAAAATTACCAGGAAAATAGCATTATTTGGAGTTTTATATTTTAGCTATAAAAGTGAAAACAATATTAAAGCTAGCATATGTTGAGAACAAGTACTACTTAATATGGTATTATCTCTAGTTTAAAAGTTGCTTAATTTAAGTAGCTTGGAGACAGTAGGTGATAGGAACACAACCAATGTATTTTTAAGTTTACTCTTACAGCAGAGTTTCTGCCTTTGACTAAAATTATTTCCCTAAATCATGTACTTATATGGTGCTTCCATAAATAATGTATGATATATTGCCTTTAACGTTGATTACAAAGTCTGGGAAAGAAGTCTGATGAGTAGCTAAAATACTGTTTGGGAATCAAAGGGTATATTGTTCTGTTACATTTGGAGAAATCCCTGGACTTTTCTTTTTCCTCAACGATAAAATAATGGTGTTGAACTATATAACCCTTAAAATCTCTTCTGACTCTGAGATGTTGTGATTCAATTGCAGGCTAATGTCCATAGCAAGGAAAAGGAATCAATAAATGTATTTATTCTCCTACTGATTATATACTGTTAACCTTCATTGAAGATAATTGTGCTTGCATGCTCCATAACACAGGGCTACCAGATCCTAAGTAAATATTTTTTTTCAATATATAGATGGATGTGTCAGAACTGAGGAAAACATTTCAAATACACTTTAAGAAGTAACCACAATTCTGTTCCCTCTTGACCTTTGGCTCCACTCACTGGCTAACCTCCAACTCTTGGTCAAACTAACCATTTATTTTCTCTGAATAGAAAAAAAATCATATCTTTTTGCTTTTATAATAATTTGGATTTTTTAAGTGGTTGGTTGTTTATTATATAACCTATCAGAAGTTTACTAATTTCTAGGTAATCCTGCAACGAATATTACCAATCTCTAACCCTAAATCTCCTTGTACAACTTAGCTAATTGCCCTGATTTTTTTCTTTTTTCTTTTCATTGAAAAAATAGAAACTACTCTATGGTCATGTCTCTTAAGTTCTTTACTTTGTCTGATGCCTTTACTTCTATTCTTCCTTCCTGAAGTCTTCAGTTTACCCTTCCATGGTACAGCTCCATGAGAAACGCCAGCACATGACAGAGTAGCCACACATCAGAAAGACCTTCACACAAATCTCCTTCTGTCTTTAAATCTGGGGCTCTTTTTTTCCTAATCACATTTCTTCCATTCCTCATCCAAGCACTCTGACCACATTTGCTTCTCAAACCTCCATGAACTTGAGCTGCCTTTCATGTGCCTTCACACCATTCTGATGAAAACAGGTTCCTTAAAATCACCAATGCCTAAAAAATGTTACTGACTTTCTCCTGTATAATCTGGATGATAAAACTGAGTCCTTCAATATTTTGAGAACCACTCCCTTCTTGAAAATTTCTTTTTCTCTGGTGCACTAGGCAAGGTGGGGAACTGACTTGTCCTTGCTTAAACTTGGGGTTCATTTCTGATCTACGCTTAACCCTAAAATTTGAACTTATTAAGATTTATGAAATATACTTGATAAACAACACATCACACAGGCTAAATCGCTTTACAAACTTGTGAAGCCATGGTCGCAGCTGAATAATAATTAGATTCATTTCCACCAAGTTTTCTCACCCCACCCTACCCCTGCCTGATTTTCCTCCCTAAGCCATCATAGATCTGCTTTCTGTCTCTATAGATTGTTTCGCTTCCTGGAATTTTATATAAATTAATACATATAAAATATGTACTCTTTGTTTTTGGATCTGAATTCTTTTTCAGTCAGTTTATCTTAAGATTTATTCATATTGTTGTGTGCAGTGATAGTTTATTCTTATCCCCAAGTAGTCATCCATTGGATATGGATATATCACAATTTATCTATACAGTTACCTGTTTATAGACACTTGAGTTGTTTTTAAAATTTGGCAATTACAAACACAACAGCTATAAACAATCACATGTAAGTCTTCTGAAGGATGGATGCAGCATTTTTCTTTCCCTTTGATAAATGTCTAGAAGTGAAATGAATGGGTTATGCGGTAAATAATTACCAAATTATTTTCCAAAGTGACTGCAAATTTCACATTCTCATTAGGAGTAAATGAGGGTTCCAATTGCTTTACATTCTTGTCAACAGTTTCCATCTTTTTATTTGTATTTATCTTCTTTAGTGAAGTGAGTTTTTTTCATATACTTGTTCATTTTCAAAAATTGACTTTTTGCTTAGTTGTAATTGAATACCTGAGGATTCTTATATATCCTGGATATAAGTCTTTGCCAGGCATACAATCGGCAAATATTGCCCAGTCTGCAATTTTTCCTTTGTTTCCTTAACCAGTGATTTTTTTTCCAAAAAATAGTTTTCAGTTGAGCAAAGTACAATTTATTTCTTATTTTTAGTGAAGAGTTTGTATTTATTTATTTAAGAAATCTTTGCCCAACAGGAAGTTTCTGTTCTTCAGAATTTTTTATCATTTAAAGCTTAAAGTCTGTGTAAGTAAGATGTAAAGTTTAGATCAAAGTTCATCCTTTGCATATGGGTATCTGATTGTTTCATCGTTATTTCTTGAGAAGTCTATCCTTTCTTCATTGAATTGCCTTTGCCCCTTCATTGCAAATCAATTGATGATGTATGCGTGTGTCTATTTCTGCACTCCCCATTCTGTTTCATTGACCTGTTTGTCTATCTACTAGTGCTGCACTATCTTGATTACTACAGCTTTTTAACATCTTATAGTCAGTAGTGTAGTCAGAAGATAGTCCACCATGCTATCTTCCAAATTGGTTCAGTTATCTAGGTCCTTTGCATTCTGGGGACATGTGGTCATTTGATTAGTCAGGGATCTGCTATAGTTCTCCATTTATATAAATCTTTTTGAATTTATCTCTCTGTAATATTTTGTCGTTTTCAGTATAAGGATGTCACATATACTTTGACAAATTTATCTTTCAGTGTTTCTATTTTTTCATATTAGCTCTCATTTCTTGGTAGCAGTATCTGGAAAGACAATTGATTTTTGTATGTTGGTCCTGTATCCTGCAACCTGTTAAACTCACTTTTTATTTGGTAGCTTTTTTGGTGTTCCTCAGGTTTTTCTAGGTAGATGTTCTACATCTTGAATAAGGGGAGTTTTACTTTTCTTGGTCTGGAAACTTTCTTTTTCTTTTCCTTTTGCCCTAGGCAAACCTAGGCAATCCAGGTACAATCTTAAATAGAAATGATGTTAAAAGATAGTACGGTTTGGGTCCTGATTTAGGGGGAAAGCATTGTCTTCCACTATTAAATATGCTATTAGCTATAGTTTTTCCCAGGAATGCCTTTTATCAGACTGTAGAAATTCATTCTAATACCAATTTTATGAGAGACTTCAGTTTTTTTTTTAATCAGAAATAAATATTAGACTTCCACTCTTGCCAGAGTTTTTTCTAATCTGTGAGAATGATTATATTATTTTCCTTTTTTAGTTTGTAAATAAAGTAAATGATACTAATTTTCAAAGGAAAAAATAATCTTCCATTACTATGGCACATTATATATATATATGTATATATTTCCTTTTTATGTGTACTTCAATTTGATTTGCTTAAAATTTGTAAATAACTTTTCATTTTTTGTCTTTTTGAATATTAAATAATTTATTTATATATAAATTTCACATATTTCATTTCTGTATAGTGGCATGTAATTTTCTTTCTTATAATGTCTTGGCTGTGATATCAGAATAGTAATGGTCAGATAAAATAGGTTAGAGTGTTCCTCACTCCTCAATTTTTTGGCGTAAGATTTTATATAGACTTGGTATTATTTCTTTAGTAAATGTTTGATTTAATTCACTACTGATGCCATGTGTTCACTTTACCTTTTTACCTCATCTGTTTCTTTCTTTTTTTTTGAGACTAGGTCTCGCTATGTTGCCCTGGGCAGGATGCGAACCACGATCCCTGGTCCTCGCTGCAGCAGGGCACGCGTCACTGTGCCGGGCACATCTATTTCTTAAATGAACTTTGAAAGTTCTGTTTTTTAAAGAGTACATTCATTTTGCCTAAGTTGCTATATTTATTGACATAAAGTTCTTCACAGTAGCTCATTATTATATTTTTATTAACTATAGAATCAGTATTAATTTTGCCTCTGTCATTCCTGATAATAATAATGTCACTTTTTATGCTGATAAAGATAGAAGTATGTCATTTTTATTGATCTCAAAAAGAATCTATTATTAATTAAAAACTTTCTTCACTACATTGAATTCTATTTTACTATTTTATTTATTCTGCTTACTTTGAACTTAATTCATCATTTTTCTAGTTTCTCTATCAAAATCCCAAAACCAGTTTTTCATAGATGAAGAACAAAAGAACCATAAATTTATTTGAAACTACAGAAGACCCCTAGCAAAAGCATTCCTGAAATAAATAAGAATAAAAATAGAGGCATCATGGCCCCTGACTTCAGGCTAGACTATAAAGCAGTAGTAATTAAAGCAGTTTAGTATCAGAATAAAACAGACACACTGATCAATGGAACAGAATTGAGAATCCAGAAATAAAACTACACACACGGTCAGTTAATTGACAGCAAAACAGTCCAGAGCTTACATCAGTGTGTTTTCCTTCTTATATTTTTATGCCAATAACTTTTTGTGTTGTAGTCTCATGTAATTATAGTTATTAATATTCATTTTTCTGCTTTTCATTCTCAGTCATCAACTTCATAAGGGCAAAGACCTTTATTGTATGTCTTCATAGTCTCATGTTAATATTGTGCCTAGCACATAACAGATATTCAATAGATGCTGTTGAAGGAATGAAACTAAAATTAAGCTAAGCACATATTTCTGGCCATTCTACATGTTTTATATATAAGTATATGTATGTTACATACATACAAGTGCATGAATACACATATGTGTGCATGTGTGCGTGCATATGTGTATCCCTTACATTGCACTTAGGTTCTGCAATTCTCTTTTCAACAGACAAGAGATGCTTAGTAAAGCTTTTTTGCAACTCAGGAAGGTTTATTAGGTTTTACTTCACCAAAATGAACAATATTGATGCTTCAAATGTAAAGATGTTACCTGCTCAGCCTTTACTCACTCTGAATATAAATAAGTATGTAAGTATGATTGTTGAATATTAAAAAATACTTTTCTCTGAGATCCAGAAAAGGGAAATTATAACAAATATCAAAATTAAATATCTCATGTATGTCTCTTTATAATTTCATTGTAAAAATGCACTTTTATTTTACAATTACTTTACAAAATAAATACGGAAAAAAACGGATACCTGTGTCTGCTACCATCACAGTTGGGAAAAGTCTTTAGAAAAGTTATGTCTCCCAGCTTCATTGAGAACTCCATGAGAGTGAGTAAAACCTGATAGATTATTCTCTAGTTAGCATGAAATTTGGTAACCTTAGCCCTGACCTTTCATCTGCTAAAGTGGTGAGACAGAGGCATTTCTCTGGGACACTTGAGAGGATACAAGCCATTAAAGTTAACAGTGGATGAACTCGTTCCATTACTTTTAATAACATTATATCTGTGTTTGTCTGCTCAATGTAATGATAACTTAGTGAAGGAGAATTAATTCCACATATTATCTACATAAAGGATAATGAGCAAAATCAGTTTCCTCTAAGGAAGTTTCATTAAATTTGGGTATAAGCCAATCTCCTTTAGATTGGTCCCTCGCTTTTGGATGACTTTCAAGCCTTGAGGCTTTGAGAGAATGTGTAAGGCCATTTTTGAATCTCAGGGAAGCAGATGCAGAAGGTTTCAGAAGACCCTTGTCACTGAAATTCCCTTCCCTTCTGGAAAAGCAAACTGCTAGTTTGTTGACCATCAGGTGCAAAGTATAATTTTTTTCCACATCCCAACACTGTGTCTGCTGAGATAGTTTTAGTTCATATGATTTGTGCTAAATCATTTGATCTGTGGGTCTGATGGCTCCTTGAGGCATTTCAAGTAATGAAAACAACAAACAGGCCAATAAATCGTGAATTAATAAATATTCAGTGTCGATAGAAGTATTTTGCATTTTTTTTTAACACAAGAAGGTTAAAGCAATGTCTTCCAAGTGAGTCACCAGATTTAAAAGTCTGTTATTGTTAAACTCACATTAAGCAGTGCCATTATATGGAATGCTAGTGATTCTTGCAAATAAATTCAGAATATACAATATTCACATAGTTATAGAATATAATTAATTTTGCATTAGTAAAATTAACTGAGCAGTTTGATGTCTCAAAGATAATAAAGCACATTCACTAAAATATGTTTACTTTAAGTTGAAAACAAAGTTCTATCAAAGATAAATTGATCCTGTTGTTTTATTTAAAAAATGTTGCTGATCCTTAAAATGTTCTCTGTGCATTCGCAACATTCTTATATACTAAAACATTACTATCACTTCTTGGTCTTTTGGCTAAGATCAAGTGTAAAACATTACTAACTCAGATTAGATTGGTGGAGAAAATCTAAAATAGCAGTAAGTTGCATTACAGAATTTAAAGTTTATCCAGTTTATTTCATTTAAGTCTTATTTTATTTTTACTACCACTAACAGAATAATTGTAACTCAGTATAGGTTACAGGACAGTGCATATTGAAAGTACTACCATATTAGAATAATAAAATCAAAGAGAATCAATAAGTAAGATCGTGCTATTAGGTCGGATATTTTATAAATGGTACTAAAGTAACTGAATGGTTATCTAAGCATTTTTTTATCACAGAGGAAAGACCAAAAAAAAAACACCTCTTATTCCTAACATTTCCCAGTGTTTTGCAATATTGTTTTTCTCAGTATTTTTCTCCTTTATGTTTATTTACAAAGTTAATCTATTCAACCTGTTATGAAGAGCATCCTAATCAAAGATAACCTTCAGCCTTCACCTTGTCTGAATTTCTTCAAATTCCAAATTGGTGGAGCTCACATAAATAAAGCCTTGCTGTATTTACAATTTCAGAATAAATAACACTGCAATGGGATGCAAGATTCTTTGGGGACTTGAATTATTCACAAAATGAGTAATTGAGCTAATCCCATATGTAGATTTTCAATTTACAATTATTATGTGTTTAATTGTTATGGTTATTTGGGATCATGAAGAATTTACTAATAGGACTTTATGAAGATGAAGCAAATGTGGGTGGCATACTATGGGCTAGAAAAGGTTGTGGTCCAGCAAATCATGAACAAAATAATAGCTGGCTGATGGTGAAACGTTTGAGTTATCTCTTACATTGGGTTTGTGAGATAGAAAGAAGTCAAATGGACCCAGATCAAAGATATTGACTCTTTTTATATCATTTTTTTAAACAACAATATTAAAAAAGGTACCATCATGTTATATTTTAGCATAAAAAATATCAACTTGTCATTTTTAGGCCAGAATAGTTATTATAAACTATTAAGAAGACAAGAAAACCATTTATCCAATTGCTTTTCAGTACTATACTCTATTTGAAAATCATCATAATCATCATCACCCATAATAACTGTTAAGTGGGCAGAAGGAAGTGTTTTATTGTTAGGAAACTTACTTGGGACTGATTTCTGTCTAAAATATAGGGCTGCAGCATGCTGGGCATGGTGGCTCATGCCTGTAAGCGGCAGCCTAAGAAGCCACGGCGGGGGCCAGCGATTATGGTTCGAGTCCCGCTCAGGGCAACGTAGCAAGACCTAGTTTCAAAAAATTAAGCTGGGCATGGTGGCACAGGCCTGTAATCCCAGCTACCTGGGGAGTTGAGGCTGGGGATTGCTTAAGTCTGTGGTACCCCAGGCAATGTGAGCCTGCAGTAAATATAGCAAGAACTAGTCTCAATACATACATACATACATACATACATACATACATACATACATACATACATAAAAATACAGGGCTGCAGATCCAGGACTGTTTAGCAGGAAGTGGTGATTTATGCTTGTCACCCTGCATTCATTACATGTGTGCCACCAGCAATGAACCACCACACACTTCTCCTGGGGGATACCCTGGGGTATGGCTTTGAGGGAAAATGGTGATGATAATGATGGCAACAATGAAAATTACAGAGTAGTTACTATTCATTTATTCAATAAGCATTTATTGAGTACTTAAAATGTACCAGGATACTTCTAACCTGTGGGCTTACATCAGGGAAACCCCATAAGTTTCACATTCCAATGAGGAGGAAAAAAATTTATACGCGAGGAAGTATATTCCAAGTCAGATAATGATAAAGGCTTTGGAAAAGCAAGGGAGGGGGATGCAGAATATTGTGAGGTATTTTTTTTTAAAATACATACGAGAATTAGGAGAGATCTCCCTGCTCATGTGGTGAATGAAACATGCATCTTTGACAACATAAACAAAAAGGTAATGAGAAAATCTAGGAGAAGGCATATCCAGACCAAAGGATGAGTAAGGGCAAAGGTGAAGGAAGTGAAGGAATTGTGTGCTTACCTTGTCACAATAGCAAGAGGGTCACGGCAGTTACAGAGAGGTGAGTGAGGGGAGATGAAGATGTAGGAACTGGATGAAGAAGGTGGTAGGGTCAGATTATAGAACTATCTGGCTCACTGACGGACTTTGGCTTCTGAGCAGAATCATGTCATATTTAGCTTTTAACAAGATCACTTTGCCTCCTATGTGGAGAAACAATTCTATGAAGGTCAGGGCAGAAGCAAAGAAACGAGTGGGAAAGCTGTGGGAAGGGACTGATGGAGGAGAGAAGCAGGATTCTGAAGGAAAAGCCAACAGAATTTGCTGATGGATTGGACACCGGATATGTAAGAGAGAGCGAGCTGTCAAGGATTCAAGGATGACTCGAGGTCTTTTGGCATGTGTAGCTGGGAGGATGGAGTTGTTATGTACTGACATAAGGATAGGAAAGATGATGAGGCATTTGGCTTTTTTGCATGCTAAGTTTGAGACACTTACTAGGCATCCAAAAGAAAATGTCAAGACAGATGGAAGAAATGAGCCTGGAGTCCAAAGAAGTTCTGGCTGGAGATATAAATTAGGAAGGCTTATCAGCATATCAATATCAATTTGAAGAGAGGAAGTGGTGTGAGATCACCCACGAACTGAATGCAGATGAGAATTGTGTGACCTGAATCAGAGCTGCTTCCATATGTGAGGGCCTGTATGTCAAGGGAGGATCCATCAAGGATCTAGTGGAGTAGCTGGTGAGGTAGGACATTCTTCAATGTGTCGTAACCCTGAAGTCAAGTGAATAAAGTAGCTTTAGGAAGGGCAAGTGAAGTTGAAGTTAAGCTCTTTGGGAAATATTGTGGTAGGGATTGGAGGAAATGGAGACATGTTGGTTAGATTCTAGTTTTAATTATTTGGGATGAATATGTATGCTGTAGATCCAATGTACATATGTTGACTATAGTTACTAAGACTGTGCTCTATCATTTCACAATATATGTATATATATATATACAGCAAAACATCACCTTTTCTAACTTAACTACTTAGAATTTTTATATATAATTTGTCAGTTATATGGGAGTAAAGCTGGGGTAAACCAGACATGACACATGATCAACTATATTATGTATTCTTGATATTCTAATACTGGAATTAGAATTAGGAACACAGATGATCTTGAGGGGAACCCTTTGTTAGAATGCTTGGAATGAAAGCTTGATCAAATGGTCTCAGAATGGGGTAGTAAGGTGTTAGAGACAAGGTACATAGATAATTCTTTTGAATATTTTTTTGCTGTAAATGAGAACATGAAAAGGAGGCTATAGCTGGAGTGGGATGCAGGATCCAGTGAAAGGTTTGTCCTTCTTATTATTCGCTAAAATCAAAGTTTCAGTATGGGAAATCTTGGCCTATTAAAATTGTCCTTGTAAAGGAGGGACAATCCTGATGACTATGGTAAGAGATGGGTGGTAGAAGGAGCCATGTGTAAATTAGAGGTGCTGGGTTTTGGGGAACATGTGGAGAGGTACTGGCATTGGATGGGAGTGAGATGGCAGCATGGAAGTACCAAGATGAAAGCCACAGTGCCACATTCTAGGTATTCAGAGCCAGTTAACATGTGGTAGTTATATGAGCAGAATTTGGTTCATGCTGCCTCCACTTTCTTATCAAAGCAGGAAGCAAATTAATTAGCTCAGATGGAGGACAGAGAGGAGGTGTTGCCGATTAGGGGAGATGAACAGTGTAACTCATCACCTAGTTGGGAGAAATGGAATGAACTCTGCTCTAAGCTGTTGTTTGTGTAAACGAATTATCTCAGTTGCATCCTGAACATGCTCTGAAAGTCAAGTGTTGTGATTTTTGTTTATAGATAAGAAAATTTTGTGACAAACTATCCTAAACCTTTTATGTATGCCTGCTAGACACTGAGGTTCTTTGGGGAATAATGATACAAGATTTTTGTGAAAAAGCAATAGGTTGATCACAGATTTGCGGTATCAACAGGAAAAGGGCAAAAATAGCCATTTTATGGAGTGTGGTTGTTGGGTTAAAATGAGACCTTAACTCTTCTGGTCTGATTAACCTTAGAGCTTGTTAGCTGCTGAGACCTTGAATGAAAACAAGAACTTTTTGGCATCTACATATTATGCTTATAACCAGAGGTACCTTAATGAAAGTTCAGGCATTTTGACATTAAATAGTCTCAGAGAGATTCAAAGTAGCTTCCATCACCCTGAAGGAAGAGTTATTGGTGTTTAAATGTAGAGATGACTGATTTCAGAATCTGATTTGTAGATCAAGTTGTGTGATTCCCATTAGACAGCATTCTGCACTTCAGAACTTACTTTTTATGAACTTACCATGGCCATGGCTAAAATCACATATGGATATAGGGATCCATATTGAACCAATATTCCTGTCACCCAAGTTTAAAAGAATAATGACTGTTGGGCTGGTAGGCAAGGCAGGTTTCAAGGTAGAGGAAGGACTAACGTTGGCTTCTAAGTGATGAACAGGACTTGCAATTATAGAGAAAATGTTTCATTTTAAGATTAAGGAATACAGCACTGCAAAGTGTATAGAGTAAATGACTCATCAGGGTTTTCCACACTCTTCCACCATTAGCATCTATGATCAGCATCTATGGTATTGTGTGTCCCTGTCATTGTATACAACTGGTCCTGATGGGCATGCACATGTCTAAGTATGCACACCTGGGTCTAGGAATGAGGGGCTAAAAGGGAAACATCACCTTAGGGAGGAGATTCAAGTGGCTATTTTCCTGCTAGCTGGTTTCTACTTGTGAATATCTTGTGAAGATGATATCAAGCTCTTTAAGCTGCTAGAAGCTGATGGCAAACCTACCCATGTTGAGAGAATTGCAAAATACAGTGGAATTGATGCTGCATAAAGACTTGAATTCTCTCTCTCTCTCTCTCTCTCTCTCTCTCTCTCTTTAACATCTATCACTCTACATTTTTCTGTAAACTTTGAGTTTCTCCTGGTGGGATTAGAGACTGTTACCTTATCTCCATTTTAAGGAGGTATAACTTTGACCTTCCTCTATTAAGGAAACACTGTGTGTCTTTCACTTGTTACCCATGAGATGTCGGGCAGATCTTGGAATTGTGTTTCTTCATCTATGACATAGAGACATGAATTCACTTCTTACAGCGAGGCTCTGAGCGTTAAGTGAAATAGTATGTGACAGTGATTTGTAAAGTGTAAACACCATAACTTAGTTCTCATTATTCAATTTCACCAAGACAAATACTGTAGGAAACACAAAAAGGAATAAACGGTGCCTTTGAGTTCCTTCCTCGTGGCCTTATGACCTCATTTGACAGAAGGATCCTTCATATGTTAATATAATAGCCCTGACAAGATTTGAGCACTATCATTCATGTTAGATCTTTCTCTCCATTTACGGAAGCACTGTGCTGTATCCGGCACAGCTGTCAGCTGGTCTGATAGAATGTAGAACAGCGATAGGACCCGAGAGCTGTTCTTGATTGACCTAGGGTCTTCAAAAATAAAACAATTGAGTTCTATTTTTCATTTCCTGGGAAATATAAAAGCTGATAACTTTAAGGTTCTCCTGCTGTTACAAAGAAATAGTCACATCAAATAGTTTCTTTGGTTAACAACAGAACAATTAAGTAATTTTGGCTCCAGAAATCTGCTACTTGGAAGCTAAAGAATCAGTCCCCAGTGAAGAGGTCTCTCTTTGCAGGGGTCTTTCTGGAAATGCTTGGTTGCTTGGTGCTGGGCAATTTGATCTCCAGTACTGTCACACTCCAACTTTATTTTTAGGGGAGGTGCAGCGAGTCTGCTATTTACATTGGTCATTGATCTTTTAAAGGTGTCTGAAGACCCTCCCTTCATAATACAAAAACTTAGTGTTTAATCAGCCAAGAGATCTCTCACAGCCATATTATTCTTTCAAAAAATTCTACATGGTGCTGACCTCACATTATCTGTAGCCAGAAATCATTCAAATGCATTAGAAGTCAGTCCACAAAATATTTCTTCTATTGTGTTGGTTCTCTTTGCTTTAAATATCTCATCCTGGACTTTTGTACCTAGCAGCCCATCCTTTTAGTAGGGAATAGTCTCTCCAAGACAGGTGAAGCCATTTAGGAATGAACTGGGTCTCGGTAAAGTAGAGATGAGTAGCAGGGGTAGACTTGAGAGTGCTCAGACTCTGTTCTACATGTGCCATCTAACTCTGTGGGGGCTACTGAGGACTTTGAAGAATAAACTGGATTGCCTGGAAGTGTCTTCTTTTTGCTTGGGACTCCTGTGTGTTGACTAGTTCACTAACAATACATGACCCACCCAAGTAATTTCAATTTCAATCTAAGATTGCTAGTCAAGGCCAACCTATGAAAGGAGTTCAAAGGGAAGAGATATGGAAGATATGGTTCCTTGGTGGTGACATCCTTACCCTCTGTTATTCTTTATTCTGTTACCACAAATTGCTCAAAGATAGCACAGAGGAGAGTTTTAAATCTCACAGTGTGCAGGCACAAGTGGGAAGCTTGTTAACTTTCGGACTCTGCATCAGTAAATCTAGGGTGGGGAGAACCTAAAAGTCTGCACATCCTTCAAGCTCTGTGTTCACACCTAGAGTAGCAAGGAATTAGAGGATGTGTTCTTCTGAGAGACACCCCAATGAAATCGAGATTCCAGTAACATTCCAAGACCTAATATGATGTATAACAAAAGAAATATTGTCTTATAACAGCATTTGCCAGGCCTGTCCCCTGGTATCAAGCATAAAATGATTTTACTATATTTATCAAATGCTCTCTGCAAAAACATATTGCTATAAAAATCAGTTAAGCATTTGTGACCAAATAAAATGACTAAAGTGCTATAATTGTCTAAAGAGTGATATATGAGAAATTCACCAGAGCTATCTGGGTGCACGGGATCTTACAGCTTCTTTCATCCATCAAAGGTTTTCCTCCACAGATGTCAGCCAGGAGGTTATCTGTATCGTAAACACTATGCAAAGCTTTTTGGATCCTTTCTGTGGGACAGGTTGCTTCCATTGACTATGTTATCAATCAGGGCATAAACCACAGCCATAATGTTATCTGAGACTCAGAAGTTCACCCTGGCACACACACTGTTGGGGAATTATGAGTCGTGGGATTGCTCTAACATAGAAAGTATTGTGCTGTGAAGATTATGAAATCTTATTAGAAAGGGGTCTGCCCCGGATTTGTAGCCGTTAAAATCAGAGCATTTCTTTCAGGTACCTTAGGGAAGATGAAAAGTGTTGGAACCTGTTTATATTTACTCATATGTACTCCCAGGATGCAGAACCACAGCAGGAGCTGTGGCAGTCCTCACTTATTAGCAAGAATTTCCCCTTTGGGGGTTATTTAAAAATATTTGTACATATTTCAGATCCTTCAATCTGGTTTGTGGCAAATGGTTGCTTAAGCAGCTTCTTAATTATTTCATTTGCGTTTCTGCAGAATGACTGTAGCAGATATTTGGCATAATACTTAGATTTTTGAGACCTTTTGCTACCTTCTGAATAGATTTCAGAAAAAGGAAAAAAAAATCAAGGGGTGTTAAATTATTACTCTCTTTGTGTAATATGCACAAATAGAATTGATTGTGGACCTCAGTACAGAAAAGAAATACTTGCACAGCTGCATGGTAATAATTTTTATGTGTTAAAATTATGTTCTTGCTATTTTGCCATAATATTCCAGAGTGAAGCTTTGGAAGAATGACATGGTTATAATAATAGTAAATGGAGTCACTTTGTAGATCTCAGGTAATAAATTATCTCAGGAGCTTGAGGATGGAATGTGAGCAAAATCCTTTAAAAATCTAGGGTAGATGAACAGAAACATAAAAGCAAGAGAAATTTTACAGTATTATTAGGTCGAGTTCTTCATTGGAGAAGACAAATGAATCAATTGCCAAAGCTGGATTTAAGCAACTTTTGATTAGTAAATGTATGCTTAAGTTTTATTTCTGCCCTTCTAATTGAACTAGTCTTGACAGCTGGCCAGATCAAGTGTGGAAGGTTGCTAGTGGGATATATGGAGCAAGGATGTCTGAGAACTTGGTTTTTCCTAGATTGTTATGTGATCCACTATTCCTTTAAATCATGCTGCAGATGAGATGATGTCACACCCTAATTGAACCTAAGGAGACTGATTTGAAGCATCAGGATAGGTATCAACAGACAATCTCAACGCTGTCTTCTTGTGATCTAATTATAGACCCATTGCATTTGATCCTATATGCTTATGCCTGTCTAAATCAGTACCGGAAAGACCAGTAATAGATGGTGAGAAAGCATTCAGCAGTGTGGAGCTGCCCTTCTACAGCAGATTGTGTAACAGACAACCAATTAGGAAATGTAGTATGTGAGTTTCTCTCACTGTGCCTTTCATCTTGCATTGTGTATTTGGGTGGATGTGGTAGGTCATCAAAACTCTTGAATATTGGCATATAGAATGAAAACTGAAATTTGAGTGATTGTAGTGTCAAAATATGGATCTCGTTGATGATAATTGTGTGCTCTCAACAGATTGGTGGTGCTTTCTGGTAAATAAATTATCAGGAAAAAATAAAATAAGATTGCATCTATATGTATATATGCATGTGCATATGTTTATGTCACACACATATCTCCCACCACACATATCTCCCACCACCTATCCCATTGACAATAATGAACTATATGATCCAAATTCCTGATTTCAGGGGTTGGGGAACAATGAACATCAAGGATTGCAAAGATAGATGAGGCAGCTCCAAAATAGCAGGGTTTGGGGGGCAACAATATCCAAAATCTTCACCCCATGCACGTCATCTTGTCTTCATGACTTTGAAATTAAGTGATAAGTCAAAACAGTATCTTTGACCTCAGTTCTTCGACATCATCTTTATAACAGTGTTCAGTGATCACTGGAAGCATGTTTACCTGCACTTATTTTAAAGGAGTGATAACTCCAGCTGATAGAGAGTTGTAGCAGGATAGTAAAGAGCAATGAATTTGGTCTAGGCAGGGCATTTATTTCCTCAGGTAGCTTATTACCTGGTTGAAAGTTTAATTAAACAAAACAAAACAACTCCCAAACCCAAAACAAATGGTAGCGCTTGAAGGCTACAAAGCACAAATAATTTATTTTTACAAAAAAGGAATCTGAAAAACAGAGGTTATGAAATTCCCCCAAGTCACACAATTGGCAAGTGGCAGAACTGAGATGACAATGCAGGTATCTGACTGCAAACTTGTGTTCTTGATTTAGTGCGCTGTTGCCTCTTTATAAAAGCTGTGACCTAAGGGAAGTTTCTTTCAAGTTCATTTTTAAGTTCTCATTCCTTCCTTTCTTCGGCTCACAATTTGGCCACGTCTGTATGCAATTCTTCTGCAAGGGGGTTGGGGAAGAAACGGTCCACCAATTCTCTGATAAATTACTTTTCATTAGGAGAGGTACTGGGAAGTCAAAAGAATTGTGAACGTACATGACAGGGGTGTGAATGGATGGGGGTGCTATCCTAGGTCAGTGGTTAAGAAAGGGGTCCTTGAGGAAAAGACACCTCGCTGAGCACAGAGAATAAGTGGACATTCATGGGATAAATAAAGCAGGAGCTGTGGCAGTTGGGGAGAAAATTCAGTTCTAGGCAGAGTAAAGCTCTGTGTGCAAAGGTCTTGAGGCAGGAAGTAGTATGGCCCCACGAGGGACTGAAAGGACTCGAAGAGCAGGGTTGGAGAGAGACTTGGGAGGCCTCAAAGAAGGAGGTCACACAGCCTTTGACGACTATGTTGAGGAATCTGCTGTTTATTCTTAAGAGCAACGAGCTCTTGACCTTCCTTGAAGGGTGTTTTATCTCTGTCCACATAATAAATATGGTGGTACAGGAGAAAAATCATCTTGAAGCTTAAGTATCTAATTTTCACCTGGGATTCAGACAGGAATTTTGCCTCAGATGATCTGATAGTGGAGCCAGCCTCCTTTCAAAACAAGGTGCCCTGCTACCTGGCTTCCAGTGGAAGACCAGGCCTTTGCAGGGGCATCCGAGGGCAGGCAGCTATGCAGGGTGTCAGAGATGAGCATCTGTGGCCTCTGCACAGGGCTCTCTACCACCCACTGCCTGGAACTGCAGCTTGCCTCTTCTTTCCCGTCTCACATTTGGAATCTTGTATAACAAGGTTTATTTCCAGACAGTCTCTGATCTGTTATTTTCAATGGGCTTAGAGAATCATTCCATCAATGCCTACATGAAACAAGTTCCCAACTCATAAACTTTCATTTCTGAGTTTATATCTCAGAAGGTAGAGTGACCCTTGGTCTCTGGCTCTCAATCACTGAACGGGCTGTGTTCCCAGGGTGCCTGAATCTGTGCTGTAGGCATTGTCATTGCTCCGAGAAGGGAGGTTATAAATGGCGGTTCTCTTCCTGGGCAAACCCACAATTGCATTAACAACTTGGTCTTCCGAGCCTAGGGAAAATGGACTGTGTGACTCAGAAAGGCGGGAAGGAAGAATAGAATTTCCTTTCTTCTCTCCTGGGTGAGATTTTGAAAGAGGCGCATTTTGTCAAATTGGAGTGATAAAAGAAAACCCAGTCTGTGTGGGGAGAGGGAGAGCTGCACTAATAAGTGCACACTCTCTTACTGAAAGGGGGGTCTCCAGAGAGGTGTCTCCAAATTGGCTGCTGGCCACCTGAGCTGGGCCTGGAGAGGCCGCGAGGGCACTGACTGCAGCCAGTTAGGCTGGCAGTGCTGTGGCTCTAAGACCCTGTTCGGAGTCTCCCTGCAGAAGCATGAGTTCTGGGCAACAGCTCTGGTATTTCCTGACTTCCCAGAACAGTGAGAAAATGGAAAGTGTGCAGGCGACGGGCCCTCTGTCTGTCTCTGTCTCTCTCCTTCTGTCCCCCATTTTACAAAAAATCAAAAGGCAGAAGGCACCCTTTACCCTATCAAGGAGAGAGTGATCAAGTCGTGGTGGCGCATGCCTTTAATCACAGCCTAGGATGGGAGGCTGAGACTAGGAATCGCTGTTCAAGACCCATGGGTTCGAGACCTGCTCGGGGCAACATATTGAGACCTAGTCCCAAAAAATAGCTGGGCGTGGTGATGCGCCCCTGTAATCCCAGCTACCTGGGAGGTGGAGGCAGGGAATGGCTTGAGTTCATGGTACCCCGGGCAACATCAAAAAAAAAAAAAAAAAAAAAAAAAGGAGAGCGTGATAAGCAGTGGTGACACAATGGGAAACATGAACAGGCATCACCAAGCCCAGCCCCAGCGGTGGCCCAGCTCTGGCCAGTGGAAATGACGATCACCAGTAAGATTTGCAAGGCTGCTGGGAAACCACAGGAAACTCCAGGGCTGAGCCTCTGTGGAGTCCCTTGAGTGCTGTTCCAGGGGCAGAAGAACCCCAGCGATGATCCTCCGTTCTTAGAGTCAGACAATGAAGCCAGTCGCTGAGCAGACAGGGCAATCCCAGAGATAAAAATCTCGCTCCTTGAAGCTCAGGCTGTGTCTTCTGTCCCCGAGAATTCCCCGAGCCTCTGTACACCAGGCCGTCTACTGCATCCCTAATTGCCAAAGGGAAGACTCCGGCTCTGAAGTTAGGAGGGGCACGAGGCTATGGAGGGCATAGAGGCTGTACCCTTAGACACGCATGCTAAGGAGGAGACAAAGTGAGAGACTGTTCTCTCTCGTCTGCAAAGGCCTGAGAGGGATCTCATTTCCCCGGGCTGGTAAAGTTAGTGAAGAAGAAAGAATTACCCGTAATTATGGCAATTAAGTGAAGAGTTTGCTTTTCTCAAAGACACATTTCTTGGCAGAATGGGGTATTAAAAATACGGGTTATTGACAGGCTGGACGCCTGGCTTATTTGGGTCCATGGCATGAGAATACATGTGACAAAAGCCGGGTTTGTAAGATGCACACAACCCAACCACCTGCTCTAGGCCAGTGCCTCTTCTTGTGTGCCCCATGGAAGGCCAGTTCTCCTGGGTGCTGTGTCACCCAGGAGGGTGGGGGCTACTGGAAACTAGAGGAGGAGCTATATCATATGGAGGTAGATGCCCCTTTTGCTTTTCTGCCTTTGACTTGGACCCTGGTATTGCTGGAGGGAGATATTGAAGACTCGGAGGAGACACATGGAAGAGAGATATGTAGAGACTCCAAAGAGATGCCTGGAAGAGACATATGGGTGACAGTCATGGGGAGTCTGCTTCTAGTCCCTGGCAGAGAAAATGACAGCCATTATCTTGCTGTGCTATAGTTTTGATTTGGATCCTGCCTAATTCCTTGTTTGTGGTTTGCCACCACATGGTACTTGTGACAATTCTTTTAGGTCCCAGACCCTCCCCTCCCCTTTGGGCTGATCCTGTTTGCCCATAAAGGCTTGAGCATTTTTGGTTTAATTGGGAGACTACTTGAAATCCTTTCTGCTCACCCTTGACACTGTTTCTGTTACAAACCTTTCACACTAACAGTGTGCTTCTTTCACCTTTGTGCACATGCATGGTAGTCCCTCTTTTATAACATGCTCCCTTTAACAGTTTGGGGTCTTGGGGTGTCCCTCAGTCTTGCATTAAAAGGAATAGATCCTTCCTTTGGAGATTCAGCATCTAAACGGTCTAGAAGGCTCTGGATTCATTCAATTGCCTTTGTTTTATTTAATCCAGTGCTTCTTAAACTTATAAACACTGAGTAAATATTGAATCCCATTGTTACATAGCAAATTTTCCCTACGCTTTGGAAAATACTGCTACCGCGGGTGGCTGGGAAAAGCAGATGGAATTTTTTTTCTGTTTGGGGACAACTCACAAAATCACAGGAAGTTAAAATTTCTCCTAAACAATCCAAACAACCTCTGGAGCATATGCCAGAGGCAAGGTCTCCCTTTCTTGATGACTGAATCTAGAATCAGATGAAGCCTGGTGAAATCTGTCATTTTGATCTTCCTCTGTTACTAAATGAACCAAGTCAAATTGCTTCATTTTCCCGAGTCCCATTTCACCTGCCTCTTGGACTTCTTTTCTCAAAAGTGTATGTAAAGGATGAAAGGTGTGTTTTATTCAATGAAGCTTACCTGAGGTTTGTTGCTGCTAAGCAGAATTAACATTTTCTATTTACAAGCATAATTGTCTTTTGTTATTTCTACTAGCAAGACCAGAAAATCAGATGGTGGGCTCTGCATTTAAAGATGCAGAAAGCTGTGCACAGGGATATTGGGGGAATAACAGGATTCCTTAGGCGGCCACGTCTTTTCTGTGTTCTTCTAAAATGGGCCGTTGCACAAACAGCTCACCGCACGGGGTCATGGTCCAAGAGGAACCGCTGAGCTCACTTCTGGAACCAAGTCTCCTCTCCTAGCTGGGTTTGCTAGCTTTATAGCGATTTGCCAGGAGTAGTTTCTATTTTTATTTCTGTGCTCTTTGTACAACGGGATGGCGTTGTGATAGCAATGGGAACTTTGTCCACTAGATGGAGCTACATCCTTTGTTCTCTGATGCAAGCTTATTCCCTAAACTGCAAAGTATTTGGCTTGGGTGATAACTCAGCAGAGAGAATGCACAGCCTTCTTTTCTCTCATCATGTTGTGAGAATTTCAGTATTTTGATTGAAAAATGTATGGAGAATGGGCATGTTTTCACACTGGGAATGAGAGCTATGATGCATGAGGATGTCCTCTGACACACAACAGATAGCTGAGTAGAGCGACTCTGTACTTTGAATTAATTCTATGACTTGGTAGATGCATAAAAAATGGGAAGTTTTTAGCTTATTAGTTCTTTGACTTCTTACCGGACTTCTTTATCTGTTAAATTACTTCACTATTGGATTGTTTTGAGAAGCAAAGGAATCCTCTGTAAAGTACGTTGCCAATAGCCTAGGATATAAGAAGCCCTCACTAAGTGCTTTTCAGGTATTAATTGTTCTTTATTTTTCATTTGACTCAGTGCCCACAGACAGAGAACTTCATGCTGCTGTGTGAATATGGGAAATTTCTATTTCTAGATTACCTGGATTCTTTTGTTCCCCTTTGGGTTTTTGTACTCTTTAATCACTAGCATAACTCATTTTCCCTAAAAAGTGTTCTTCAACCAATAAAGTCAGTAGTAAATCACCTTAAGGGCTTGTTAAAACCAAGATTGCTGGACCCCAGTCCCAGAATTTCTAATTCAGCACACCCCGGCACGTGCATTTCTAACTACACTGATTGTTTTCCTCCTTGCTTTGCCATCTAATGACGGGCCTTTTTTCATAAAATAGGAAATGCCTGAAAAGCAGAAGTAGATGGGGTTCCTCAGAGATTCCCCCTTCCCGGGTGGCTATCTTGACATCTACAACACACACAGGATTCTTTGAAAAAAACAGCTCAGTCCATTTATCTGAAATTCCTCTTAGCCATTTCCCTCCCTCATCCTTCCCTCCCTCCTTCCATCCTTTCCTTTCTCCCTCCCTCCCTCCATTCTGTTTATTGCAACAAAATGTTATTTCTCACTCATATTATAGTTTGGTTGCATATCAGTCATAGTGTGGCTGCTGCTTACATGTCTTCCATTCTGTGACCCAGGAGAAAGTAAGAGGCTCTCCTTTTGGCTACATCACTCTCCAAGCAGAAGCAACAGAGCAAGAAGGCTGATTGAAATCTGTATCAGTTCTTTTAAGATATATTTATTTTTTTACATTTTTGTTAACTTTTGTATGGTATTTGATCTCTCCCCTCTGGTGTAGTCCTCACAGCTCTCCCACCACCGTAGCACCCATGAACCATCATCATTATCTCTTATGGACTCCCATCCCCTGTTTTCATCCCTCCCCCTTCTCTTTCCCTGCTACATGCCTCAAGATCTATGATAAGTTTGCAAGTTTTACCATTTTTCTGACCTTATTCAATTTCCCTATATTCTTTCTATAAGTGAAACCATCTGATATTTTTCTCTTTCCTTCTGAACTATTTTGCTTAGCATAATCCCTTCCAGCTCTATTCATATAGTTACAAATGGCATGAGTTTATCCTTTTGGATGGCTGAATGGTATACCATTGTGTATATATGCCACATCTTCTTGATCCATTCATCTGTTTGGGGTCATTCGGTTGTTTCTATTTCTTAGTTATTGTAAATATTGCTGCGGTATACATAGGAGTGCAGGTTTATGTGGCCTTTGGATAGATTCCTAGAAATGGAATTATTGGGTCATATGATAGATTCAGTTTTTTTGAGGACCCTCCATACAGATTTCCATAGCAGCCAGAGAAGTTAATGTTCCTACCAACAGAGTAAATGTGTTCCTTTTCACCAGATCATCACAGTAATTTTTGTTTCTGTTTTTTTGTTTGTTTGTTTGTTTGTTTTCTTTGTTTTTTAATATGGGACCATTTTCACTTCGTAGCACCATGAAATCCTGCCTCATTGTGGTTTCAATTTGCTTTTCCCTGATAATAAGTGATGTTGAACCTTTTGTCATATGTCTGGTAGCCATTTGGATTTCTTCTTTGGAGAACAATCTTTTAGTTCTTCTGCCCATTACTTGACTGTGTTGTTTGCTTTGTTTTTATTGAATTGTGTGAGCTCTTCTTAGATCTTAGCTATCATTCCCTTATCAGGTGCATGGTGTGCAAATATTTTCTTCCCTTCCATGGAGTGTTACTTGTTCATTTGGTTATTGTCTCTGGCTGTACAGAAGCTTTTTGCAGCCCCAGATGTTCTTATCACCTCCAGACACTCCTTCCTACTATTTTGACCCACTCACATTGGAAAAATCATGGCTTCCCAGTTGATTGCTCTATGGAGCCCACAGTTGGGGGAAAAAGATTGCTTCACATTGAATAATAACTTCCAGCACCATGCACAGCACATGGTAAATGTTCAGATGTACTGCTGAATGAATAAACGTTCTCTGAAAGGCACTTACTCTCCGATGAAAGGAAACTTCACTTGTCAGAAAACTTTCTTTTTGCCAGTTGTATCATCATATATGAGAAGATCACCTATAACCAAATATAAATTATACATATTAGGTATTATTGTGATTCACAGCTATATATTGATTAGAACAATTTTTGAATCATATTATTGCCTCTCTTTGATCATTTCTTAGTTTATAAAAGTGGCAGCTTTATGTAGCTTAACCCAATAAAGTTCTATGCTTTCAGTTTGGTGCTTTCTAAATCAAATTATTTTTCCAGTGTGCTTTTAGTTCTGATGAACAGCATTCCTGCTTCTCTTTCTCTCACTGCACAGACCAATGTTAAGGGACTATCTTAAAAGTAACTGTGATGTTGGCACTGTAAGAATTCAATTTTATTCCCAGTCCAAGATGATACTTCATCACTATTTTCTCACTGGAAGAGTGACTTTTCTTCATTTGGAAGCAACTGGCATAAGTTCCACGCTGAGCTGGCTCTTGGTTTTCATGGAATGCTGTGATGTTGACATTCCAGTGTCGTCTTTTTCACTCCCTCTTCCAGAAACTGCTTCTGCATCCCCGCTCCCCCCCACACACACCATTCAAAGGGCACAGTAATCTTTGTTTTAACTTTCTGTATATCATCTATGCTCTTTCCCCCATCTCCCTCTTTATAATAATAATAACTAGCATGAACACAGGCAGGTGAGATTAGCTTTACAAAACATACAATATAACTGATGAGATTATTTCAGTCATGCAAGGACCAATGTGAAATTTTTCAACTTATCCACTGCTAAATCATCAAACTTTTGATGCTAGAAAGACAGTAAGGCAATGGAGAGGCAATGTCTTGCCATCCAATAGCCACTAAGTGGTGGTTATATGCTTGAAGACTCTGGTCACTTGTTCTTCAATGGAATGTGTATTAAACCATTTTTACAACTGACAGCAGGATTTGCTAGAGTAATATTTTTTTAAAAAATGAGCGTCCAAATTTCCAAGGGTTGTTGAAAGATATCTCAAAGGATGGACTAGGTCCAGAGATACAGAAATGTAGAAAGTGGACATATTTCATAATTTTACCTCTTTAGTTTATGCACAAACATAATGATTGGGAAGAATGGGTAAAGTATATAACTCGACATTTTTAAAGAAGGATGTTTACTATGCAAATATTTACTATCTCTAAATATGAGTACTCATATGAGATATGCCCTTAGGATCTTTCTGCTGGTGTGTGACCTTGAGCAAGTTACTTAGCTTCATGGTGACTCAGTTTCCTCATCTACAGAAACATAGATGAAAATAGTAATTACTGCCGGAGTTGTGAGAATGACATGAGTTAATGCATCGAAGGTGCTAAGTGCAGTGAGCAACAAATTCTAAGGATATGTAAATATTGGATAGTTCTTAGTTTCAAAAAAAACTCCAGAAAACCCTAACTTATAAAAATATGTGTATAAGCAATAGTTATATCCTCCTCCAGGAGATGTTTCAGCCTTGACCTTTTTCAAGGTCTTCCTTCCCACCCCCATAAATATCCTGCTTTAAATGGTTTTGTGACCATTATTTCTTTTAAAAACCATTCAATACTCTGGTTCAGTGGGTTTATTATCAGTAAGTTCTTCCTTCTCCCTTGATATTTAAGTTAAAATTTCTCTCTTCTTAATTCCAGTCTATTTTTCCTCATTAACATCCTTTTACTATGCTGGTGACTTTTTTCTTTCTTCATGTTTACCTCTTCCTGATATTTACAGAAGATCAAGGGAGAATTCGTGAACTTAGGCAAACTTTTCTGAGAACTCCCCAGGGATCTTCTACAGACTTTAGAGTTCTCTCCACTGCACAGTCTCAGCAGGCATTGCGAGCAGCGCCATGAGTATCTTTTGGAATTTCTCCAAAAGTGAAACAAAAATACAACTGGAAAAAGCAGAAGCCACCCATTTGTACCATTTGTAAATTAAGAAGAATAGGGTTCAAGTCTTTCTTTTGAATTTCCTCAGAAGCTTTAAATTATGACATACATTCACCAAGCACCTGACATTTTCCACATTTACACTGTTGGGCATGGGGGAGTAAATTGTGGCCACGTTTCACCAGGGTTTGTAGCAGGAAAGTGAAGCTCTCAGAGAACCCACCTTCACTTCCATATTTGTGCATGCTTGAGCCATCCTTCATGCTCTGATATTTCGATTATTTCACCTAGTCTTTGTATCAGTTAGACTGGGGGATAAAACACTTAGGTTTGTTTATCCTTTCCTCACATTTTATACCATGGCTCAATTCTGGAATTTTTTGAACTCCAAAGGGATATGCAGACCTCAGCATGGAGCAGCATGAGACAAATTGTTTTTCTGTCAGCTGAGTTTTTATAATTTTTCCATGTATCATATTGTTTTATTTATTAGAATAGTTATTTCAAGATGACATATTGGGAATCTAGTTGGGTTAATTTTTAGCACATGTTACATTTTAGTTACTTTTCTTAAAAATGATAAACATTTTCTCATCTTTGATACTTTGGGGGGGGAAGTGGTATACCATTTTCATTCTGTTATAAAATTGATCATTTTAATAAGGATTTTGAAGAAATTCAGAATGAGAGAATAGCAAAGGCTACATGTTGATTTATTCATGCAAAAAGTCAGAATAAACAGAGAAACGGACATCTTTGATGATTCAGTTTTTATTCTTTTTTTTTTTTTTGATTGCCCAATAGGGTTTCTTTTATCAATTGGAGGTGGTAGCTAAAGCACACTACCAAGACACTTCACTTTGAAAGTAAAGTTCTTTTTCTACTTCTTATCCCCTCATTTTCTGCTCTGTCTTATTTTTAAAGCAAATGTAGGTAGAGGAAAATGCATTTAATGCAAAAGAAGGTACAAAATCAATATCATTTTTGTCCAGTCAACACCTATATTTTATTTAATTTTTCAAAGGTTACCCTCTTTTCTTCTCTTTAATCTAAAGCCTTATAATCTCCTAGACTCTTTAAAAAGAGATCCAGTAGAATACAGACTGATGGGATGGGGGCATTTGCTAATAGTGGCAGTGGTGGGAGGTGATGGTGTGAGATGATGGTCGCTGGAATTCCCGATGAAGGTGGGAGTCTGTGCCAATGCCTATCTCCATGAGAACACAAGAAGCCAGATGTGTTTTCTACCCATGTCCATAGCTGGCACAAGCATTTGGGAAGAAAGTAGACAAGCTACTTTTTATTTGTTCTGGCCTTCATTTAAATATTCCTGATCAGCGCCAAAATGGTTTTATGAGATGCTAGGTCCTCTGACTTAGTCTAACTGACAGAATTTGTGAGTGTTGTAAGAGAAAATGAAGGAAAGAGAAACTTCATCTTGATTACTTCCAGGATCTTCTGGCCTGAAAATTGGAATTAGGGCATCAGATGAAGGTAGGTAGATGGCTGAAGAGGTTTTTGTTTTTTTTTTTTTTTTTTTTGTGGTCTTGGTTTAGTGATAGGATTTGTTCCTTTAACTACCTTTAATAGAACATTGAACAATTTATAATAACAGTTTGGACACTGCTGAAACAACTGACAAACAAAACAGCCACATCTTTATTCCTGTACTAGGAAAAATTGAAACTCTATGAGCTCCACCCTGCCACTCAGCATTTCCACAGTAGAATGGACAAGATCAAACTTGGAAATTCCTTTTGCCTTGTTTTTTAGTCCATTCTTTTGGGCTGCACAGGTTCTTTTCAGGGTACAGAAAGAAACAATAAAGTGTCTGAATTTAGTATAAGATCGAAATAGAATAAAGTATAAGATTGAAATAGACTTCATTGTCTAAAATATTTTTTTCTTAGAAGAAGATTTCTAGCATTAGGATGACTGCTGAACATTTCTGAATTCTAATTGTAAATCTCTAATGTTGTGCATTAGCACTTAGCCTCGGGAAATTCTGACTTTGGGTGCCAAATTAAACTAATTTACACTTACTAACTAACTAAACATTTTCTTAGCATGGCACAGTGCTCACATTTCTACCATAATATTATACTTTACACTGTTCTTACTATTTTATAAATGTGTATGAGGAGTGAAATATTTTAAGCTTTGAACCATGTTACTTCATGGCCTCCTGGAGGACTGTGAGGCGAAGACCCTAAAGATACTAATGTTAACTGTCAGATGATATTATAAACTTTCCCAATGGATGGCAGAACCTGCTGAGCAGAATGTTATTACTCTGAGGCACATCCTGAAACATGGTGATACAGTAACAATTTTTCCTGAGCAGTCTGCTTCTATGTCTATTATTGCTAATCCCTCAAACTGACTAGATGGTCTAGAAAATGTTCTTTAAAAATGTCACAGAATAATTAAACAAATTACACAGAGTTGGGTCTGGGGAAGGTCTATAGAAACTGGTGTGAGAAGATCACTAAGATTTATATTAAATTCTATTTTTCAGCTTGTTTCAGTTTTCTACACTACAATTGTACTTATTCTTAGCATAGAGCATAGCCAGACTGCTTTGACTTGAATTTGAGTTTCTGAGGTTCATCTATAAGCTTCAAGGATGGACGTCGGTGTACACCTATATGACTGACTTTCAGCCTGTGCCGGTATCTGGCTGGTCCTGGGGAAAGTCCATGAGTCAGAAAAGAATAAAGGATGTTTTGAAACGACAGTTTACCTGGCTGAGTGCTAGTCTCTTCATGCTGGACTTGGAACGTGAATGATTCCTTAGCTGCAGGAAGTCTAGTAAGTTTTCTGACAAATATCCCCTAGAAATCAGATTCCAAAGTCTGGATTTTCCTTGGGTGGTTTAATGCTCTACACATTCTCAGCTTTGCTTTGTTAGAGGCTGGACGGCTGCCATTCTTATGATAAAGGCAGTGGGGAATGTCTCACCTATCTTGGTAATTTGAGCTTTTGTCCCATTTTCCAGGCAAGATTTCAAACTTTTAATTACCCACTTAGTAAAACCCAGATGTCCCATTTCAAAGACCTATTCCCACTAGGGAATTTTCATTTCCAAGCAATAGTTGGATGAAATCCTAGAGTTTTACTGCATCCCATTTCCAGTACTTTAGCTTTACTTTTTTCCCCCTCAATAAATAGTACCCTAAACTTTTAATTCTGAAAACCTATTTTAGATAGAATTGGGAATATACCACAATCCACTACATTGAAGCTTTCCATCTAAGCCCTAACTGGTTCTTTTCAAAATATTTCTTAGCATGCATTTGGTTCATAAACCTTCTTGGGGTGCTAAGAGGATAAGTGACTTTCAATTTGAAAATACATTACAAAGTGTTCCATCTCTTACAGTTTAAGGAATACCGTGGTCAAGGTCTTACAACATTTACCTGACAGTGATTTTGATAAACGGATTCATCACTGGGTTGGAAAAGGGCCAGAATGAGATGGTTCTTGGACTGATTTACTGTGGCCATGTGTATTGGCAGAAGAGTATGGGTCTTGTGTGACCTTGTTTATACAGGATATTTCTGCAGCTGTGCAAGCTGAAAGTCTCAACTTCTATTGCTTATCTCCATCGACCAAATTGGCTGGTCTAATCACTTGTTGATGGCATTCTTCATCAAATAGCCATTTTCCAATTTCAAGAGTAGATACTTGGGAATTTAAACTGGTGATATTGATGTGTAGGTAAAATAACAGTGAAAGAATTTAACTTTGATAAGCACACTGAGATTTAAATGAAAGCGCAGACGATTAAAACTGTTACTTCAAGCTGGCCTTTATATGACCTAGGGATGAAGTACTCTGTGTGGTGAGGTCAACTTCAGGTTTGGAGAAAAACTGTGATGTTTTCCGAATAAGAAATGATATCTTATCTGCATATTATAGTCTTGAAGTACTTCCCCAAGCAGGTAAGATTACAGTAATTTTATTTCCTGCAAATTGAAAATGCACAAATAGGGAGACCTTACAAGGACGGACATGACCGCAGGTTTCTAAAATGTAGGGTCATCATTCTTGTTGAATTGTGTACAAGTTGCATTCAGAGGGCTGGAGTGGCAAAGGAGGCTTATACAGCTACAAAAGATTTGTCCTTCCAGACCGCGCACAGTGGCTTGTGCCTGTAAGCTTCAACCTATGAAGAGGCCTGGGCTAGGGATCTCGGTTCGAGACCCGCCTGGGGCCCGTAGCAAGACCTAGTTCCAAAAAAATAGCTGAGTGTGGTAGCACATGCCTGTAATACCAGCTACCTGGGAAGCTGAGGTTGGGGATCGCTTGAGTATGTGGTACCCTGGGCAAAGAGAGCCTGCGGTCCACGGGCAAAAACAGCGAGACCTAGTATCCCACCCCCACCCCCCCAAAAAAAAAAAAGATTTGCCCTTCCCTCTCCTACATCCTATTTCTGACTTTCTTCTTTACTCTTCCCACTCCTAGCTATAGTCCCTTGAATCTACTTTTTTGGTGTCTGAACACATCTCTGACTCTGACCTCTGACCTCAGACACTTTGCATTTCCTGTGTCCCTGGCCTTCCAATATACGTATGCAAATCTTACCATACTTTTTGTCTTTTTCCTTTACTCTTTTACCATTGCTCACCATTTCACATATTATACATGTCGTTTCTCTTGTATATTTCATAATTCTCCCCACACTCCTGCAGAGTCTATGAGTGTAGGGATACGTTTCTGTTTTGTTTTTCCCCTAGTGTTGTAGCCTACGCACTTACACTAGTGTCAGTAACATAGTAGGTACTTCATAAATATTTCATGAGTGAATAAATGAATTAAATAAAAACGTTTCGAATACATTCATAAAGACATCTCAGACTTCTTGCACAATAAAGGGGCCTTTACAAAGTCAGGCAATCTGATGACTTTGCTCATTTCACTGTGAGACATGTAACAAGTTCCATGTGTGGATAGATAGGACTCTGGGGTGGAAGGTTCCATCTACAAAGATGGAACCCAAGAGACTCTTATAGAAACCTGCAAGTTCTTCTTAAAGGATGAACATTTTGATGTGAAGACCTGAAACAAAAGTAACCTCCATTGATATGGCAGCTTAAGAACCAACAGCCTAATGTTGTGGCTTATAAGAAAAATAAGATTTAACATTAGAGAGACAATATCAATTTCTCAGTTATGTCCCAGATCTAGTCATCTTGATTCCTCTGATCCTAGGCTTTGCCGACCTTCCTGCCACTGCACATGGATTTATATAAACTCACTTGATGGAATTCATTTGCTCTCTTCTAAGATATTGCTTTTTGTGAAAACAATGTCAATCTTCGCATTCAGTATATTTGATAATTTAGCATCATTTGGCCAGATTTTAAGGGAATTTATGATTTGTAAAACAAATGTGGTTATTTGGAAAACATATTTGCTTTCATGGCATTTTATTTGCAGCATGTTTTTCGTTACGTATGTTTCTAATAATTGAAAACATGTGGGAAGTTATCCATAACATTATATGAGTCTTCTGTGTGTCTTAGTTGTGAATATCCAAATTTCCTTCTAGAAGAGTGACATTTTTATTGGTTATTGAGTTATCAGTGACATATATATGCTCTGAAATTGGTAAATGCATATGTATATGGAGAAATGCAGATGTTGTTTATAGTTTGATTCTGTAGGATGTACCAAATTCTGAAGCAAATACCTGGAATGATTTCTTTTAGAATGTGAACAATACCTCTGATTAGGTTTTTCAGTGATGAATACATGAAAGAACATAGTGTTTGATTCTCTCTGGCAAATCCTTCCAACACACTGGTGGAAGGATATACTATCTAGGTAGCATGTGCTCGTGGCTGAATGCATGTGCATTTGTAGCTTTTCTCTAATTGTCCAATTTGTTTTATATTACCAGGTGGTTTTGATTAATGAACCAAAACAAGTACATTTGTGTACAGAAGACAGAAAGAATGATAACTCAGATGGTTGTTTTTAGGTCAGTACAAATATCAATATAAATATATAATCTTGTTACTGATGCAACATTAATTCCTTCCATATTGAGGGGGATGAAGTACCTAATTAAAATTCCAACATTTCCTTCCCCCTTTTAATCTTCCCACACACTAGGAAAAATCTACAGAACCATGAATGAAATATTTTAGCTTTTCAGACACTGGATATTCATCAAAACCAGCTTGAATACTACCAAGTCTGAAAGGTGTAAGGAATAATCTTCAACTCCACCCATTCTTCTGCCTTTTCACAAGTAGCAAGCAGCAGGCCTTCCCCTGCCTTGAAGTGCAGGAGTATAAAATATGTGTCCCTCCACTTATGTGATTTAAAAAAAACATTTTTTGCTTTAGCAGTTTTTTTTTTTCTTTTACTTACTTAATAAGCTTGAATATGGTGCTTATTACAAAAATGAAAGTGTTTTAAGTGCTTTATGAATATTTACCCTCTCCTTTCTCTCTCATTCCTTTTGGCCCTTTTTAGCTCTCTGTTTCAATTCTATTTATGTACTATCAACTTCTGAACAAAATATTTCTCTTAATATTGGGTAAATTCAAATAATACATATATTCCTCATAGGAAACATCTGTGTTTCAGATTGTTGGTGGGGCTTGGGGTTTCTGGGTGGCAAAAGCCCATTGATCCTGGACCACTTTATATCTTAGTAAGATTGTTTTTTTCTTAACTGAATCTCTTCATGCAGTTTTATCTGTAAGTTGAAAAAGACTTTATGGTCAAATAAAATTGGAGTAATGTTGCCTCTAGTAAGCGTCTCTCCTGGAAAACCACAATGCATGCTTGCATATTAAAAGACCTATTATCAAGAAACCTGCTTGTAGTATGGCATCTCCTAAAAAACAAAACAAACAAACAAACAAATAAAACTAAACAGAGAATTACCACATGATTCAGCAATTCCATTCTGGGTACGTTCCTAAAAAAACCGAAAATCAGGACTGAAATAGATACTTGCATACCAATTTTCAATAATGTTAACGCACATTATTCACAACAGCCAAAAGGTGGAAAGTATGCGAATGTTCACAGACAGATGAATGGATAAACAAAATGTGACATCGATGGAATATTATCTAGCATTATAAAGGTATTAAATCCTGATACATGCTACATTGTGACTGAAACTTGATAATGTTATAGTCAATCAAATCTGTCAATCACAAAAGGGGAAAATGCTGTACAATTCCATTTATCTGAACTACTAAGAGGATCAAATTCATAGAGAAAAGAAAATGGGAGATTGCCAGGGTCTGGAGGAAGCAGTTAATTTGGAGTTGTTTAATGAGTACAGACTTTGGTTAGGGCAAGCTCTTTTGGAGGTGGTTAGTAGTGATGGCGACAACAATGTGAATGATCACATGGCTGAGATGGTGAATTTTGGTGATGTATATTCTACTACTGAAAAAGTTCTGTTTTTAAACTAGCATTACCTCTTTTATTTGATTATTTAACATTTTAAAAAGAATACTTACTAATATTTGGAGAAATAATTAGAAATCAGTTACAAAAAATCAAATCTGACCATTCAACATTGAATTCAATAAATGTGAGCTCTCATCATTTTATTCCCATACTGAATTGTTTCTGTGCTGTCCTTGTTTATATGATAATTAAAACCCCTTGAGTGTATACAAGGCAATCTGATATCTGACCACACCTGTATAATTCAGTCCTCCACTTGAACCGTAGTCCCAACTGGGAGAATGTGGCTGTACAAATCTATACAATGTGGTGATGATGGAATGAGGGAAGGAAGGAGGTATAGACAAGGCAAAAAACTGTTGCCTATCCCTGGCAGTTGAGGGGCTGTCACCAAACCAAAGGGACTGTAAAGGGACGGCAATCTGTGAGAGAGAGAGCAGGGGATGAGGATGACTTCAATCATGTTGATGAGACATCTTTTTAGTGATGTTAGAATTACAGAGAAGGCAAAATTATACTCAGAGTCACAGAACACAAGGGACACTGGGAACCTGAGGAAAACTGAAGTGGTTAATCTTGGAAAAACATGGAGGGGTCATCTGGTTCAGACGTGCATTATAAGTCCCCTTTCCTGAGGTAAATTTACAACACATGGCAAGAAGTAGCTGGAAGAAGCAGAGAGGAAGCAGTGACAAAAGAAACCTGTAATACAAATATGTCTTCAGTAATTTTTTGGGTGTGTTTCAGGGACATTTTGAATTCATTTTGAAAATAAATTTAGTTTAAGGAATACATTTTTATGGGTTTTAATTAAATCTATTTTAAAGATAGAGAAATTAGGACAATGCTTTAAAAAGAATTCCTTCTGACTTTCTGTCCCCATATAAGGAAAGCTACATCAAACAATTAGTCTTCAAAGGTTAGAGTAAAGAATGCAATAGTTTACAGTCAGACAAGAGAACAAAAGGTATCTCGACCTCTGGAATAAAATATTCAAAATGCTCCAGCCTTGCATCAAATGTGTCCAATTGTCCAGTTTACCTTCACAATTTGATCTATTGTATTTGTTACATGAAGACATTATCAAGTTTTAAGCAAAGGAAAAATTGATATTCATGCTGAGTCTATTACTACAGTGATGTGGCAGGCAACAATAATGGCTTTTGAATAGTATAAATGGGGATTGATGACACACCCTTGTCCCTTAGGGTCAGTGCTTAGCACAATGCTAAGTACACAGTAGGTGCCTAAAACTATTTGTTGAACAAATGAATCAATGATCTGATTGGTTTCTGAAGGTTAAGAGCTGTTATCATCAAAGAACTGAGCTGCAAAGAAATGTGTATCCTGAGTGCACTTTAATATTTTCACTGACATCTAAGAGTTAGGGGAGGGATCGCTGGGTGTAAAGAGTGTTAGCACTCAGGAGAGAAAGGCAAGGTTTATTGTACTTCCAACAAAGGTCAGTCCTGGGGAGTATTAATTGTGAGTGAGACTAAAGAACATTTGGGCTGAATGTCAGGGGAAGTTTTTGAAGAGTAAAGTGTGTTAAACTACATAACAGAGCCAGAGGTAGATACTCAAGGGAATAGATGGAAGTCTCAATGGCAGGGCAATTTGCAGGAAGACTGGAACACATTCTAGAAAAATCATAGGATCATCATGAAGCTCAAATGGGGTATCAATACCAGAGTTCTCAAGTTTTTATCTTGTTTTTATTGCTAAGTACAACTGCACTGGGATCTCATAAAACACAAAGAAAAATATGATTATGAATAGTTTGGCAGAGGGACCTTATCAATTTGGAGGATAATGCAGTGATACGATACTAACAAGAGCTCGTGTGTTTGAAAAATGAGGCTATGATCAGGTAAGTATCTGGGAGAGCAAGCAAAATGCAGATAATTCATTCTGCAGTGCTTTGAACTGGTGTATTTATCAACTATTCATATGATTAAATATAAATGTCTACAACAAAAGACTAGAGTCCCCCCTAATTACAAAAAAAGTGAATTAGTGAATTCCATTCAGGTCTATGATTCTTAGAAAATTAAATTTGAGGACATTGATGCCACACAGCTTAAAAGTACTCAAAATCGCTAATGTCCCCTGGAGCTAAAAATCCTCTAAAATCAGCCTACATAATGAAGCCTTTGTTATAGCTCAAATTTGCTTATATTACATAGAGAGAGTGCTTTGTGCTGCATATTTTGTATGTTAATTTAAAAAGTTGAGCTATTCTCATCCCGAAAGTGAAATTACAGGTCACTTCTTAGAACCCAATAAAGAATTTTGTTATAAAATGAAAATAGCTTTAACTTCAAAAGTTCAACTCAACCCCAATACAAATCTGCTATCTTCAACTTCCAAGTGGTACTATCTAAATTCACTTGTCATCTAAAAAAGTTCCGTTCAAAAGAAAATATATCTCTCTTTCCAACTTTGTAGTTTAAAAACTTAGTAAGAACTTCAAGCATCTGATTAATTTCATAGAATAATAGTATTTGTGAAAATAAATTTGCATATCATCAGTTTTATAGATAAGACTATATGTATATATATATATATATAGTGAGAGAGAGAGAGAGAGAGAGATTGACAAGACAGAGAGAAGGGAAGGGGGACAAAAAGGAAAAAAGGAAATAGAGGAGTAGTGGGGAGAGAGAACAAGACTATAATTAACCACAATAAAACTTTTCTTCTGGTGATTCATGACCTAACAGTTGATTTTTCCAAAGACTGATCAATATATGACATGAAGAATCTTATTAAATGATTTTATTTTGGATAGTTTATGAGTGTTTTTTTAAAAAAATATTTTCCACTATATTCTGTTAGTCTTTACACATTCCACATTAAATTTTGGTAGCTTTTGAGTGTATTGCCCCCTAATCTCTTTAAATGTTTAAGTGAATATCAACTCTACAATTGTTTGAAGATTTTTTATTGCTTTAAAAGTACCTATGACTGTGAGAATAAATAAAGTCTTTTAAAACACTTTGTACTTAATTGTTACTTTACCAAATAATGTGAACATAATAAATGGATTATGGGTATGTATTAAATTTAATAAAAATATTACTGTTTAAATTTGTCATTTGTTTTAATTTTAATCCAATGATGAATCATTGGTAAAAGATATTTTAAAATGAAAAATGAAGTAGGTGTTCATATTATTTTTTAAAATTGAAGCAACTTTGATTTTCGATCTGTTTATTTCAGAGATACAGAGTTCACATTTATTTAAAATGTTTCATTTTCAGTCACTTTACTATTATAATTTGTTGTCATGAAAATTTTTTGGAAGAAATATTTGAAACAAGTTCTCAAGTCACCTTGTATTTCTCTACTAGATAATATTTCAACTTCTCAAAGCTACCAAATGAATATACCTACCTTTCTTTGGGGGAGGGAGGAGAGAAAATGCTAAAACTGATTTTTGTATGATATAATCTAAATAACAAATTAAATCTAATTTTCGGGTGTAACATGAAAGAAAGTAATAGATTTTTAACAATTAGAGGCTATATTTTAGATTGTTACATGAAGTGCCCAAAATAAATGCTATGACATTTATACACTGTTGGGGTGAGCTGTGAATGAGGAGGTGAGAAAGATTCAGAAGGAGAAACTAAAAATTTAAAAGTGAAAACAGATGTACTGTGTCCCTGACCACTGAAAGGGTGTTGTCATGCCTCTCTGGGAGATGCCAGACCAGAGAGAGAATGCTCGTCTCCAAAATAAGCTCCTAGCTCAGTCAGTTCAGTTCATCAGTATTGATTTGAACATGGACCCCTTTGATAGAAATGCAAATGGTGTTAACAAAGTATCTCTAGGATAAAAATAACTATTTTTTCACCTGAAAAAGTATGCCTTCTGTTGGGCGATAAAGAGTGAAGATGCAATACTAAATACTGTTTATTTTTACTAGCATTTGCTCTTAGCTTTGTCACCTTAATTGACAATATCATTTGGAGTTGAGGAATAGCAGGACTTGTGACAGTCCCTTTTTTCCTGACTAACTTCAAACCATAAAATAAGCCAAGTTCTTGAGGGTGCACATGACAGTAGATTCTCGTGAGATTCCCCATAAGCCTTCAATGAAATGGCCCCAGCTCCTGTAGTTTAATCACTCTCATTCTCAGTTTTCTGCTCAGTTCCATCAGTAATGCATTAAGTCATCAACTTAGGAGACTGTCAACTATTTCTAAGATTTCCCAAACTTCTGTGTTTCAAAGGATGGATGACCTGATTTCTTTCCTAAATGATCACTGCATTGTGTTAAGACTTTTAAATTCTGGTGATTGCCAAGTTCTCCTTCAGTCTTTTCTTTTTCTTCTTCTTTTTCTTATTATTTTGATATAGGATAACTGAGGACACTTCAGCATAAATGAATCAAATAAGGTAGGTTCCATAAGGAATAGTCATTGGGACAAACTCCCATAATCCCTTGATATGTAATGGTAATAATAAACACGACACCACATAGAAGTTTTCTTGTTTCTTGTAGTGTAACAGCAAACCAAAATAGGTCCTGTCATAAAGTTGATCTCTTTTAAATTTTTCCCACAGAATAAATCAAGAGCTAAGCAGGATCTCTAATATCTACTGAGATGAATATGCTTTTGTGAACAAAGAGGAAAATGTTCCATATACTTACATCCAATATTTGGACCTTAAAAAAACAAAGACTGTAAAAATGACTCTCAGAAGTCTCATCTTACACAAGGTTTTGAGGTGATAATGGCATCCCTCCCAACTTTCTTGGCAACCTGTTTCCTTACAACAGAACCAACTGGGTAAATCACCAGTTCCCAACTTTACCTCCTACTAAAATTAATTTCATTGCTGAGAATAAGAGCAATGAGATAGAAAGCATGGAACTGAAACAAAATGAAATATAGAGTGATTTTTTATTGCTTAGTGACTGGATATATTTGGGAAGTTCATGTAAAATCTGATTCTTGTCCAAAACATATGCATTTTCTGCCTCTGAGGAGCAAGTTTAAGGGCCATCTTTTCCCAGTTCTCCCTCTAGCCAGATCTGCTTTCCCTGTGTGATATGTGCCTGTGCACATGTGAAGCAGCCATTTAGTCTTCTTTTAAAGTCAACATGAACTATTAGTGGTGAATCAAATGGAATAAACTAGTCTGAGACAACTGGCAGTCATAAAAGCTTCTATTCTGACTTTTGTGCCCCTGGGGATCCCTGGCTTTCTGTACATGGCATTCCATCTTTGAGAGCTCACAAATAGATGCCTTCGTCTTGAGAATGATGCTGACAGAACCGCCTGTTGGTTGTTCCTCTAGGCCTGTCTTCCCTCAAAGGCCTCTACTCCTCTGCTCATCCACAATTAGCTTTCAGCAGCTCTATGGAATTTATCTCTCCAGATTTTGCTGCAATTACAGTTTCTCATTTACAATGGAACATTACACTCTTTTTGGAGCTACTTCATATACTTGGCAGCAGACTGAGGTGATCATATGTCCTGTTTTCCTTTCTTTCTGTCTTTCTTTTAAAAACCGGGACAGGTCTTTGTTTTTGCTGAAGTTTGCCGATTCTCCTTGTTACTGATGTGCAGCCTCCTTTGTGCTGACGGCCAAGAAAATTCTGGACTGCTGCCCTGTTTGCCTCCAGAGACTGATGCAAAGTCTTCAAAGTAAAGTTGTGGGTTTTTTTTCAAAATAGAGTTTACCAGAAACAAGACATCTTCATGCTTATGAGGACCTTGCAGTCTACTGTAAAACTTTCAAAGACTGACAACCTGGACTGGGTCTCTCGAAGGTTTGCAAACGTACTTGAAACCACTTGGTTTAAAAAAAAAAAAAAAAGGATGATTTCAGCAATGGCAACGATGAAGTTAAGCCTCAATTTTATTTTTTCAGTTTTTTCATCTGGCACCAATAGGAAATGTTTAAACATATTTTCAATTGTATGTTATTTGGGCAGATCTTGAAGAGGGTTTCATGTCATTTTCTATAAAAGCATGATCACAAAACAACTTGTTTAACCCAAGTTCCCACTGAACTATGTATTTGGCCGCTGTCATAGAAAAGACTATCTAATTCTGGATGATAGGATTTAGTTAAGTGAAGCATGACAACTCCTTTTATACACGTTGCAAAGGTGTGTTGGTTTTTTTCCTGGAGCCTGCACACACACACTACAGATGTCTTATCTACCTAAGACCTGACTACCTAATTACTAAGACTGAAACAAACATATCATCCATTTCTTTCCTCCAGACCATTTGAATACATTATCCATTTATTTGGTGTTTGGCTCAGGTTTAAATGAGTCATTTAATAACCCCTGTTCACAGCAAGTTAAGTTGCAACCAGCTGGCAGCCACAACTCACAGGGTTGTTAACTGTTCCAACCAGGATGAGACCCTGAGCACGAGTCCTCCTGAAGGGCATTATGCAGCTTTGCTCCAGCTAGCATGCCAGGAGTTACAAGCAAATCTGTGCCTTAGGTAATGAAATGGCCATGAGAACTATAAGGGTTTCAGAAAATAGATGTCAGTGTCTATTCTAATGACTGGAAGGGCTATTGATAAAGCTGTTTGAAGCCGATTATTATCATAGAGTGAGAGGCTCCATTCGACTCATGAGGCTTTCAGGGGCTCGACAAAAATGGCAACTGCCTTAATCCACAGAAAGGTCATTTTGTATGAAAGGTCAGTGGCACTTGAGAATGGAGAATAGATGGCAGAGTGCTTGGGAAGGAGGATAGAATGCTTCCAGATAAACTCTGGGCTCTTTGGATTTTTAACAATGATTTTTTATTTAAGAGAATCACCTTGCTACTCTTCTTAAATGGAGTTAACCACTTTTTAAAATGGAGTTGAACCAACAGAACTAATTATACATCATGCTAAGTGTGGATGATCTAGCACCTTACCCCCTGCCCAGAATTTACCCCTTCCCCTCGTTCTCTACCTCATTAGTCTCCTTGGCACACAGAAGACACTCACACAAAATAAGATATATGCACTAATGGCTCATTGTTGAAAACTGAAAAATGTCTATAAATAAATAAGACAATAAAAGGCCCCAAATAGCCTAACTTCCTAAATGCATTATTAACATAATGGGAAGGTATGTACACTCATAATTTTTCCATGGAACAAGTGTACGCATTGCATTTAGCAAAGCCTCTCCTGTGTTTCCTGCTAAGAATGCCCAGAGTAGTGCATACCCATCTCAAAGTTCCAGTCTGGCTCTTAGTCAACCTATGTCTGTGCTTTTTTAGCTTGGTTGATTCTGCCTGTCACTCTCGTCTCACCCCCGTGGGGGCACTTGACAGTGTCTAGAGACATCTGTCACTATTGGGCTAGTGGCTGAGGGTGCTGGTGGCATCTTATGGGTAGAGGGCAAAGAATCTGCTCAGTTTCTGACAGCACACAAGTCAGCTCCTGCAGTCTTCCCGTACCCTCAGGAAAGAATTGTTCAACCCAGGATGTTGCTTGAGTTAGATTTTTTTCCCTTTCCTGTTCTGACTTCTGTTTCTGTTCTTTAGCCTTTTTAGCCCCGCAGGGAAGTCTTGTCCATTGTTTCTTTATGTACTATGGCAAAATGAACGATGCCCCCAGTAAGATGCCTCTCCATTCCTTCTATTGGTCACTAGCCACAGCTGATAAAACTGCTCAGAGAGGAGTTTTCTCTCCGTGAAATACAGAAAGAGCTGCCACTGCTGTGGGTGCCATTTCCATTTCTTCTCATCATTTCCATGTGACTTGAGTCAAGTGGGCACCCACGAGAGACCATGAGACGTGCCTTGGTCATGAGACGTGCCCTGTTCTGCACATGGTCACCATCACCCACAGATAAGTGCTCTTACTCCAGGAAACCAGAGCATTTGACTTCTGATCATCACTCACCGCTCGATTTTCACAACATTGCTCACGAAAACTAGTTTTGGTTCTCATTTCTCCATATGCAACAGTTCAAATTGAGTTCAGGGGGCCAGATGAGAAACTATTATTTTCATCAACATTTTTCTTTTCCTGGACTGCACACACCCAAAGCGCCTGCTCCACTCCCCCCAGCTTATATTTATAACGGTGGGTGCTGAGAGACAGCAGGGGTGAAAAGCAGGCGAGACATTGCTGTCTGCAAACGGCATTTGCTCATGGCTTCTCCAAAAGGCCTTTTGTGTTTGTTTTATTTTCACCACCACAGATGAGAATTTATATTTCCCATTAAAATGTTCTAATATTTTCATATATATAGGGTAGCTGCTATTTTTTATTGATTCAAATCCTCTTTCATAGTTTCAGTAGGCTTTATACAATTTAATTTACTTAAGTTTCCCATGTTCTTTATTAAATGTATTCCTGGGAATTTTGTGCTTTGGGTTGCTATTGCGAATGACTTTAAAAAAATGATGTATTTGAACTTTTTGCTGACTATAATATCTCTATCTCTCTATATAAATGTAAATAGCTACAAATCTTGTTTCCAATAACTTTTAGACTTATTTTATTAATGGAAATACTTTTTCAGTTAATTCTCTTGGATTTTCTAAGTAAACTCATATCTGAAAATAATGATAATTTGTTTCTCATTCCCAGAATTGTACCAGTCTGTAAGTTATCTTTGTGCAAAAATAGAATAAAAACGTGCCTTATTTAGGCAGAGTCTCCACATGGTGGCTGACTTGGTGTGTGGACAGAGCTTTTGTGGAAAGTGAAATAAAGTGCTTCTTTTTAAGAGCATAGACTGCCTCAGCCCAGAGGCCATCGTGGTGAGCGAAACAATGGCTGATGCTCAGCCCAGAGTCACCTTTGGCTTGCAGCCTAGGCAGGGAAAAGCCTGCCTAAATGTAGGAGGTGGTTCCCTCCAGAGCATTTGCTTTTACTTCATTTGTCTTTTACTTTTCTTTTCCTATTTTCTATTTTATTGTTTTGGTCAGAACTTACAGAACAATAAAGATAAGTGGCAATGGTGACAGCAGTTTGTTAGCTCCTTTTCTTTTAATAGAGATTGATACCACATCTAGTATTGCACTATTAAGTATGCTGACTGAGATATTTGTTATTTGAAATAGATAAGTGTGAGCATTTACCTAAAAAATACCCCCTTTTCAAAAATTTCCCAGTAGTGTCCAAAGAGAAAATGGGAAATAGACCCTATGAATGGCAGCAAGAAACATATGTACTGGTTAGACATAAACTAAACAAGAAATGATATATATGAAGAAGGTTGTAAAACTTTAGTTCAGGATATCATAAAAAAAAACTTTAATTATTTGTAGGATATATAATTCCTAGCTGAAAAGATTCAAAGTTTCAAAGATAATCAGTTCTACATAAATCAATATATACATTCAATGCATTACAAATAAAAACCCCAGGAGGACTTTTATATAAACTGATATAATGATTCTAAACTTCATCTGACAAAGTGCTCAGGTATAATTTATGCTTGAGACACTTCAAAAAGGGGTACTTGTTTTATAAAGATTCAGTATATATAAATTAATAACTTTGAATGTGGAGCACTGGTGCAAGAAAAGAAATATATCAGTGTTACTGAAAAGAGATTCTAGAAATATATGTATGCATGTTTATAAAAATTCACATAAATCTCAATGCTAGCTTTTATATAATATGTTTATAGTAGTGAAAAATTAGTTGTACCTATATCTATCTCTATCTGTCTGCCTAACTATATAGCTACCTAAAGGTTAATTTTTCAATTCAGTGAGAGAATATAAACTACTGGGTCAGTACATAACTCATGTTGAAATAACTGTTTACCTTTGTCATCTAAAATTGTCACTTCTGTTTTATGGCAAAATGAATTTAAGACCTAACCACCACAGATTAAATTATAAAAGAATTATAATAAAACATAACATGAGTTTTTATATGTAACTTATAATATGTTAAGGTTTTATGAGAAAGGCAAGGAATCCAGAAACAATGTAAGAAGAAAAATAATAGTGTTTTATTTTAAAAACATTAAAATTGGTACCAGGAAAATTACCTAAAATTTAAGATAATGGCAAAATATGGACAGAGATTTAAAAATAGATCATATTCATTGGGCAGAGGATTGACATCTTAAATAAAAAAACTTTCCCACAAAGTAACAAAATTAAAAAATATACTCTGAAAAGGAGATTTTATGAGTCATCTCTTGATCATCATAAAGACAGAGAACTGAGGCACAGAGAAGATAAATAACTTGTTCAAGTTCACATGACTCAAAAGTAATAGAGATTGGATTTCAATCCAGCCTGTTTTCTTCTAACTACACTCTGAAATATCGTGATTTTCTACTTTCAAGATTGAAACTAACCAGTATATAGGAATATGGGCAAAAATAAGCTTCCCACTTAGTGCATGGGAGTGTTTAATTAACACAAATTTTTGAAAGGCAACTTGGCAATAATTAGAAACATTTAACCCCTAAAGTATGTTTACCCTTCTCTCACTAATTCCTTTGTTCTCATCAATGCACAAGGATATTTCTAGCCTATGCCATTATTTGTTATGTATTTGGTGTGTAAATTGATAATATATCAATATACAAATAAATAAATTTCCCATTTATTTATTTCATTAAAGAGTTCTAGAAGGACACATACCAAATCACTGCTAGTTCCCATCTCCTGGAAGGTGATACATGGTGTATGAATGTGTCGGTAGGTAGTTATGGGAACTTTCACTTAACACATAGATTTTTGCATTGTTAAATTTTTATACTGAGCTTGTAATGATTAAAGTATAATTAAAAGGAACTCTCCTGCTAATAGTTTTTAAAGAGACATTTTTTAAAATTGAGGAATAAATTTTGCATATTATCCATTGTTTCTTCCTCATTATTGAGATGATATGATTTTTCTTATTCAGCTGATTGATTTGAGATGTCATATTAATAGATTTCCTAATATCAAATGATCCTCACATTCATAAGATAAAGTCTATTTTTTTCCAAAGTTCAATGTCCCATTAATATGCGCCTTAATTTTTTGATGAGTATTCATTAGAATTTTCAGATGTATTTTCACATATAGCATGCAAGTATAATTATCTTTTTTTGGTGATTTTTTTTTGTTAGTTGCTGCAGCATTATGCTAGCTTTATAAAGTGAACTTGGTAACTTTCTATTGTTTTTTGTACACTCTGCCAAAATTCATGTGACGGGTGAAATTAACTGTGACTTAAAATTTGAGGGAATTTACCAGTAAAATCAGTTTTTATGTCTATATTAAATAGAATTTTAGACTTCACAGTTTCCAGTTCCGCTAAGGAGATTGGAAGTAACAAATAAATCTTGTCCTAACAAATAAAACACCGAATAGAATAAAAACAAATAAAATTTCTTGGATCTAGAATAGAGGCGCCTACACAGGAGAAACCCCTGACCCCAAGATGGGCGAGACACAAAGGCAGATGGGGAGAGTCATGACTCTCCAAAGTCAAAGCAGACATTCATGAAGAGACATTCATGAAGAGAAATGGTGTGGGTGCGGTGGTGCGCGCCTTTAATCCCAGCCTCCGAAGGGAGGCTGAGACTAGGAATCGCTTGAGTCAGCAGGTTTAAGACCTGCCCCGGTTAACATAGCGAGACCTAGTCACAAAAAAATAGCTAGGTATGGTGGTGTGCGCCTGTAATCCCAGCTACCTGGGAGGCTGAGGCTGGGGATCGTTTGAGTCCGTGGTACCCCATGCAATGTGAGTCTGTGGTTCCCTGGGCAAAAGAGTGAGATCTAGTCTTAAAAAACAAACAAAAAAAAAAAAACAGAGGGAAGTTGTGAAGGGGAATTAATGAGGTCTAGGAAGACCTGAGCTATCATTGAAAAATTGCTGGCGGTTCAGCGCAGAAATCTCAGAGTCTGTTCTGGATGGCACTTTCTTAGTTGAGCCCCACAAAAAGGTTGGACTCTTACAAACAAATGATACTTAAAAGAAGGCAGAACAGCCACAGGCACACTTATATTAGATAAAATAGATTTACAGTGAAAAAAGGTGGCAAGAGACAGAGATTCTGGTCACTATATAATAATTAGAGAGATAGCACATGAAGAAGAAATAAAACTCTTCAAAATATATACCCTAAATGAAGGCATATCAAAGTATATGACAATTGTTAACAAGCCTATTAAGGACATTTGCAGCAACAAAATTGTAGGGTGATGATGATGCACCATTCTTGGTGGGAAAATGTTGAATGATATTGATAAGCAAGGAGATTATGGCAGAGTGCGCAGAGGACATATGAAAATCTCATACCTTCCTTTCAATTTTATAAACTTAAGAAAATCTCTAAAAATAGAGGATAAAATTTTTTTTTTTGTCTTTTCAGTTTCTCCTTCTTCCTCACTTACTGGTTGTATCTGTTTTTCCAGAAATTTGCATCTAACCCAATTTTTAAACTTTTTTACATAGTAGTTTCTTATGATTTATAATTCTCTCTATATATCATAGCCCTTTAGTATTTTAATTTTATTTGTGTTCTTTTTCCATTAATTACCTATTTTAGAGATTTGCCTATTTCCTTTTATTTCTTTTTAAGAGTTAGCTCTTATTTTTTAAAAATTCAAATTAGAATATTTGCTTTGATTTACATTTTTGAATATTTGCTTTTTGACATTCCTCATTAGTTTGTTTTCTTATAGAAACTTTTTAAGGAAACATGCCTGCATTTTATTTTTCGTCTTTAGATTTACTATACTAACTCAGTGTTAACAAACTCATTTTGTTTATGCAAAACTGATCATCCACAAAGTTAAAATTATGCCATTAGCTACCGTCCCCATTTCATGTAGAGTGGCAATTTTAATGAATATGTAAATATGGTGATTACTTTTAGAACAAAATACATATATGTTTACAAATAAGTAGCTTGTTTTTTTGTTGTTGTTCTTACAGAATCATAGAGGCATTAAATGGAACTGATTATGGAGTTGGTATATGAAATAAAATAGTTTACTTAGGTAAAAAAAAATTGCAGTATTATAATAGAAATGAATAGACTGAAAGGAATCCTTATCTCCCAACTAACACCTATCCGGTAAAATAAGCAAAGGGAATTTGCTTACACATGATAAAAAGAAAGATACTTTCTGAGATAGAAATTGTGCTTTCTCACTACTGAGACACTACACACAGACACACACACACACATATTGTTTTCACTTGGTGACTTTTGAATTATTTCTGAGTATTCAGTTCTATGAAATCACTGAAGTTCTTCATGACAGGAATTTAGAAAAATCTAGCAAAGTATTTCAATTCTATTCATTTAGACAATAGGCTGGAGAGATTTGGAGCATGGTCTAGAAACTGCTGCTCTTTAGGAAGAAGCTTAAATCCCAAGTATGAGAAGTGCCTTGTAATGTGACAGGAAGACAATGAATTGGCACCAGATTGTGGACAGGTCTGCTTGGTAGTGCATCAGGGCTTTCCTTAACCCTGGCTTCATGGCCCCAAACTGTACCTACAAACAAGATAGGCAACCTGAATTTCCTCATCTTGCACTGATGTTGGGAATTATGCTGCTTACCTTACAAGGTTCTTATGAGGATTCAATATAAACTGTGTGTAAAACATTTTTAGATCTCTATATAAAACACTTTTAAAACACTGTTGAGTAAGTGGTGATTCTATTTTTAGTGTGATGATGTGACTATTATTTTAAAAAAGAGATCCAATGCCTTTTGTGATTTCCTGAAGGCATCCCTGACATTCCTCAGTCATATCCTTGGCACGTTTCTGTCATTCAGCACTGTAATTACTTTTAAACACAGACAATTCAGTTCCACAAACATTAACCAAGTGCCTGTTCAAGACTAGAGACTAGGTGATGGAGACACAAGAAAAAGAGCCCCTCACTCCTTGAAAAAAATGTAGATTCTCCTCCATAGATTCGTTGCCTGATCACTTGATCCAAACAATTCTGATTAGCAAACACCGTATGTCCAACACTGTCCTCTAAGTTCAGTTTGCCTGCGGCATTATTCCTCTGAGTACCATGGAATTTTACTGCTCTCATCCATTTAACTTGTCTTACTTTTATGTGAAATCAGATGTGAGAACAGGAAGAGCCTGGGAAGGACTTTTGGCCCTTCAATGGCCCAAAGTGGAAACAGTTAGATTTTATTTAAAATGAAGGAATTTAGCAGAGCATTTAAAAATAGAATGATATGGGAGCTCAGCAGGTCATGGAAATGCTTTCAGAGGAATTTGCAGAAGGACTCTCTAAGGGGGTAAAGATCAAAGATCAGCCATCCACAGCATAGAGGGTGCAGTGCTTTTCATCTGAGTCTGTTCCCTATCATAAATAAACAAGGATATTATGTGCATAGATTTGCTTGTGGCTCTCCAGATTGGGAAGTAAGGAAACATGATTTCTACTTATAGAAGGAATGTGAAAGAAATATAATGACCTTTCAAATTTTAGAGGTGTAAGAAGAAGGTTTCCACTTAATATTTATGCATAATTCTCCAAGATACTATAAATTAGTCTCTCCTTTTTATTGTGCCATGTTTGATTGAAAAGGAGTTCAAGTTCATCTCTTTGAAACAAACATTACCTTTACTATGTGTTGTTCTTTCCCTCCCAGAAAGTACTGAAAGACAGCCTCTAAAATGAGTTTCTAAAATTACAATTTCAAAGCATTCATTTATGAGCACATAGAATACAACATACAATGATAATCCAAAATGCATACGTAAATATTTAGATCAAAATTTTTGATTTTCTTCTGAGACTGAGTAAAGAAGGAAATATTAGCTAAATCATATGAAAATTGTCTTTGGTACATTTTCAGAACTATGCTAAATGAGATACTCTCCTGAGAAGTAAGGAAAACCTGCATTAGTTTATTTTCAGAGATTGATGGCTATGTATGTACCTGAGTGGTACAATATTAACATTAGAGGCAATAAATTGGTAGGTGGAAAGTTTAGAAAGCCTCCTCTCACTCTACTTACATTATGTATTGAGTACAACAGTATTTACCAGAGTTTACTGTGAACCCATATTTCTGAGATAGTAATGATATTAAATATCTCTAAATATCTCACTTTCAAATAGGTCTTAACTAAATGAATCAGGTCTGACTGACACATTTAATACTCAATAAGTCTTGTGAATTTCTAATAAGCAAGTTTGATATATTTTATTTCTTAAAATTTAATGGAATTATATATATAAGCATCTATATTTTTTTTCTCCAAGAATATGCTACTTTGAACCATAATAGTAGGGAAAAATTCTCTAATTCAGTGACTTTTTACAATTTCTTCTTTTATTCTAAATATTTGGCCTTATACAGTTTGTCCTTGATAAAAGAACAGAATTGCATCACATAGCATCTGCTAGCAATATTTCATATGACTGATTGAGTAAAATATTAATGTGGACTCACCCTGCAGTATTTGAAGTGTAGCAGTACTCAGAGGGAAAGTATAGGAATACACTATTCTGTGCTAGTCGGACAATACGGAGAACTCTATCTATCCAAGGAGTGCAATTTAAGAAGTTGTGTCAAATAGGAAGAACTCCTAGCAAAGATGATGAAGAGGCATTCAGATAACAAATATGGAAGGAATCGAAAGCACTTAATGAACTCCAAGAAGAATACTTAAAACTTATTACTGTCTTTAAATGTTTGAAAGACTGACATTAGAAGAGTATTACATACTCTTTTATGTGGGTTATGGTAGTTAAGATTTGAGGGGATTTTTTTATTTACTTTTTATTGATTGCATGCACACACACACACTCACACGCACACACACACACACACACGTATTACATCATTGTCTGCCCCGAGATTCTCCCATGGCCTTATCACCTGTGCACCATCTTCATCTTTTGTGCCCTCCCTCTCCTCCATTTTTCTTCTTCCTCTCCCTCTCTTGCTCTATGCTTTAGTTCTGTCGGCAGTTTTAAATTCTTAACTGTTTGTTTGTTTGTCCTATATCCCTCATATAAATAAGATCATCCTTATTTCTCTTCTTTCTGGCTTATTTCCAGTAACATGATTCCTTCTAGCTCCATCCATGTTGCTGTAAATGACATAGGTTTGTCTTCTTTGATTGCTGCATAATATTCCATTGTGTAAATATACCACATCTTTTTCAGCCATTTTTTCCATTTTGGGGCATTTGGCTTGTTTCTATATCTTGGATATTGTAAATAGTGCTGCAATAAATATGCGAGTACAGGTGTTTTTTTGAGTTAATGTTTTTGTATCTCCCAGTAGACTCCCAGTAGTGGGACTGCTGGGTCAAATTGTAGTTCCACTTTCAGTTGTTTGAGGGTCCTTTACACAGCATTCCATAATGACTGGATCAGTTTGCACTCCTACCAGCAGTGTGTAAGCAAACATTACACTAATTTCAAAACCAAACAAATATAGCACAAAGAAAAAATGAACACAGATGAAAAAATTTTAAACAAAATCCTGGCAAATTGAATCCAACAGTGCATAAAAAGGATTATCCACCATGACCAAGTGGGAATTATCCCAGGGGCACAGGGATGACTCAACATCCAAAAATCAATCAACATAATCCATCACATCAACAAAGAGAAAAACAAAAACCATATAATCATATCAATAGATGCAGAAAAAGCATTTGATAAAATTCAACACTGATTCTTGATGAAAACCCTTGAAAAAATAAGGAAAGGGACATATCTCAACATAATAAAAGCCATTTATGATAAACCCACAACAAACATCATCCTTGATGGGGAAAAACTGAAATCATTTCAATTAAGATCTGGAATTTGACAAAGATGCTCACTCTCACCAGTGCTTTTCAGCTTAGTACTGGAAGTCCTAGCTAGGGTGATAATGCAAGAGAAAGACATTAAAGTTATACATATAGGGACAAAGAAATGAAACTATCACTATATGCAGGTGACATGATACTCTATGTAAAAAAACCAAAAAAATCCACAGAAAAACTAATCGAAATAATAAACCAGTTCAGTAAAGTAGATGGCTACAAAATCAACACACAGAAAACAGTGGCCATCTTATATGCAAAGAATCAGTTAGAAGAAAAAGAAATTAAAAAAAAAACCCACTCCATTTACCATTATACCAGTGAAAATTAAATGCCTGGAAATAAACCCAACAAAAGAAATGAAGAATCTATACAAAGAAAACTGCAAAACATTCTTAAAAGAAATAGATGACTTAATCGTTAAGATTTGATCTAATGTAGAATATAGATGGCAGAGTTTTTGACTTAACATCAGAGTCAGCGTAGCCAGAGTTGTTCAAGGACCATGTGCCCTTTGGGGTCATGGTGTTCAGGCTTAAGCTGAAAAAATGCTCAGCAGAAACATTGCACAGGAACATAGGAGTCTTAGTTAAAAATTATAGGATGATTGACAAACAAGGTCCTTTTAACCTAGAGATTTTGTGACTTCTACATGTTCATAATAAAATGAGAATCTAGGTATACCTGAACCTGAAATAATGTTGCAAACCAGTGTTACTCTAATAAGACTTTTCTAAAAATTGAAAGTCTATAGAAAACAGAAACTTTTGTGCTACATTTCATATCATTTGTATTTCAAACAGTAAAGTGAAAATGAGGCATTATTTTATTTGAGTCATTCGAAGTTATTTGAAGTTCTTGAGAATCATTCATGTTAAGGTTCTATTCTCCAAGTTATTTTGCAAAAGTACAGAATCTCTACACTTTGGTACATTTGTGAGATTCTATTCTATCAGTTATTTCACAAAAATACAGAAGACTATTTTTGCAGATAACTCAGAGAAAGGAATCTTGACGTGAATGATTCATTTCTTGAAAAGTTGAAACAAAAGATGAAAAGCAAAATAAACAAATGTCTCATTTTGATAAATGGTTTATTAGTAACCGTGTAAAGAGAAAATTTCCAGATTATATAGCCACAGCAATAGCTATGGAGACATTTTACAAATATGCTACATACAATATATATAAAATTCAGCTGTGTCCTTTGTAATGTGTATAGTCACCTAGAAATAAGATGAAAGATAATGGCTCCCTTTTTTACCCTGCACTGGGCACATTTGTGCTTCATGGTGATCCAAAGTAGTAAGAACTATTATCACAACTGACAAAGCTGAGGTTGTAAGAAATTAAGCATTTTCTCCATCTACCATGATAAAAAATTCTAGTTGCTTCAAATATACCATTTTCCTTTGTTAGGGGGAGAAAAAAGAAATTTTCATTTCCCAGCTTTCTTTGCTTTTGAATGTGAGTTTGTAACTGTGCTCTAAAGTATGGGTTTGCTCCTGCAATATATTCTTTCCCTTTTAAACACCACATACAAACAACAAAGCCTTGAGTAAATTAGACCTCAAAGTGGAGGAGATGAATCACTGCAAAGTAGGAAAGTAGGAAAGCCACCCACATGGCAAGCAGAAGCACTTGACTTGATTATTATAGGAATCAGAAATAAACTTCAAATATGCAAGCTGGTGTCTATTTTTTTATAGCAGTTAGCATTGCCCTAAGTCACACAACTGGTAGATGGTGAAGATAAGTTTTAGTCTATGTTACTCAAATGCCATGTTTTTCACCACTAAGTTAATCCTTTTTCTAATATTATGGTGATTAGTATTGAAATAGTGACCTTTTTTGTTCTTGTGATCTTCAAAATACATTTTTAGGATGGTTGATCAAAGTACACTGATTGCTTATTCTTTGGTCACAGAACATTTACTTTCAGGTCAAGGATTCCTGATCTTAATCTCAGAACTTTAATCTCATTTAATTTTACATTTAAGATGTTCGAATACCTCAATTTTTTCGACACAAACTAGCTACATCTTAGGAAATAAAAGAGGAGATAATACAGAAGGTGAAAACCAAAATAAAGAAATGGATTAAAGATATAACTGTTTATTGCATTCATGCAAGTTTTTAAGAAGTAGTTTATATATAAAGTTTTTATTTAAACCTGGAGATGCCCTATAAGAAAGTGTTATTATTAACATTCTCATTTCATAGATAAGGGTGCCAAGGCACAGATTAGGTGACTTCCACAAGATTAAACTATTATTAAGACTTGAAACTAGGATATAAACCCAGAGAGTCTCTAGTCTCCAACACAAACTGCCTCAGATAAGCATGACAGGAGGTCAAAATGCTTGGACTCTTTACTGTGGAGAGAAAAGAAAGGGACATGTCATTATTTCTCTGTTAAGTATATAATAGATTATAAGGAGATTGTTAATTCATACTTAAGTAAGAAGTGACCTTATAGTTCTTGTGACTTATTTTATAAAACATTATCAAACACTTTTTTTTTGCACCAAGGATTGCAGAAGAATGAATTAGAATACAAAGGAAATAGAAATTTTCTTTTTCCAAAATACATATTTTAACAGAAAGATAAAGAGTAGCATCCTCATGAGTTAAATGGCTTAGATGTATATTGAATTGGAACTTCAGGGGACTATTCTTTGAACTATGCGGTTCTACCATCTCCTCATTTTAAAGTCAGATGATTAGTGACCTTAATTCCATCTGCAATCATAATTCCCTTTTACCATATAAAATAATATACTTACAGGTCTTAGGAATTAGTATGTGAACCTCTTTGAAGGTCATTATTATGTCTATTATACTAACTGTAATACAAGTTTTACTTTTTTTGCAAATACCAAATACAAATATTATTTCCTTCTGAGCACCTCCCACAGAAACTTACCAGTGCAGTTTCAGGCTCTGTGGGCATGGGTGGGCTAATAGTTATACTGCTTAGTGAAAATAGATAGAATATGAACTTTTAAGTAAGGGGACTTAAATGGAAAGAAGACTGGTGAGGCAATTCTATTTTCTGTCTCTAAAATGTTGCAAATTTAAATAGCTGATATTCGGTTCATTATTTAGAACCACAAAATGTTAGAATAATCTCAGCACATTTAGATCTTAGTGCCAAATCAACTGTCATAGATAGCTTTTGGTAAATAATTTATTTACTGGTTGTTTTCCAGAAACAAAAACATGAATATTTTAGTTCACGTTCAGGGACAGAACATAGTGAGAAGTGACTCTAGAATTCTCTACTGCAGTTTCCCAAGTGAGGCAGTAAATCCCTTACATTACTTTCCTGAAAAGCACCCCTATTTTCCACATCTCTAGCATCTATCAAATAATTGGGAGTTAACTACCTTCATGCGTCACTGGATTCTCTTGTGTTGTCTTGGATGACAATTACCTATCTACGAACATGGCTTTAGGAATATATCCATTTATCTCAGCTCCATGCCTAAAATAACATTCATACACCAAAACCAAAGAACAACCAACCCACAAGAAGAAATAGATTAAAACACAGTTTCATAAGGTGGAAAGTGAACGGAGGACAACTAACTTTGCAAAAGAAACTGAAAATTGAGTGACTATGGATGATGAGGATGTAAAGCTAGATGAGGAGCCTGAGACATGGCAAAGGGCACAGTGGGACTAAAGTCTCTGAGGAGAGCACCATCTGAAATTAGCGAGAAGTGTTGCAGTCACTGGGAAGTTTAAGAGCAGAGGAATGATAGGATTCAGCAATCTTGCCCTGGCCCTGTCAAAGAAGCATCTCAGCTTTCTGGGGGCAGGCCAGCCTTTTAGCAGTCAGGACGTGTGGGGCAAATGGAGTTTCTACAGACACCTACATATGCTTCTTTGTAGCTGAAGGGGCTTTTACTTATAATAGTCCTAGCTGTATGTCCAGATCTGATGACAGATGCAGTCTCTTCTTCATCTCATCCTCTCAGTCTATTTCACTAATTCTCTTGTTTATTTGCAAACCTTAGATTTACTTCCTCATTGCAGTTTTGCTACAGTGTTATAACCTCAAAGTAGTGTCCCTTATTGCAGTCTCAAGCAGGAATTGCTTATCCTGTTAATTGTTCTTTGATGTGTTGCTGTTATTTATTGATTTTATATTCTCTCCCCCCATTGAAAGAGATGGTTTCACTCACTGTTTTATTCACTATTCCATCACTAGACCCATGCATTCCAGCAATTAGTTAATATTTGACAATGAATAAATTCCATAGCAAAGCCTCAGGTTTCTCCAAGGAAAGAATGATATAATAAAGTCACAATCTAAACCAGATTCATTCCACTCTACTTAAAATTCTTCTGAATGTGCACACTTGCTTCAAAAAATTAAACACAAGAAAGTTACTCATCAGTTGTAGACGAATCCACCTCTGAAGTTGAGATAATTAGAATATATACTTTCCCTTCTTTCCATGACTGAGAATTCTCGTTATTTTAATGATTGATATACTGTCCCAACTGCATTCGTACAGTCATGAAACCTGAAGGTAAAGGTAGGGGTAAAAACTTGTTATGCTGTTGTTTTGATGTTCTGGGCACTATTGACTCTGAAAGAGGTAATGTTCTCTTTAATGCACTGAAGTGTTAGGCAGAATGTAAGTGAACACTTACCCCTCTCCTGACCATCACACTTAATTGAAATGAAAGTATTGCACTGTGCATTAGGGGAAGTAGATGGAGTCTTGAAGTAATTCCATCCCCTGCTAGTTAATTCTTTTATTTTTTTTTTTTTAAAGCTAGATCTCTACCTCATTGCCTGGCATTAATGAATTTTTAGTAATATAAAGAGTAGATGAGAAGTGAAGAACTAGCTTTTAAATGAGTCGAAAAGCCAGCAGGCCACTAAGGAGAAGAGGTGAGTTTGCAAGCTCTTGCCAATAGTTAGACTTAACAAGATGCATGCAAGCGCAAGGAAGGCTGGCTTTTCAAGACCCGTTGTTTCAACCATCAAGACTCTAGGTGAGCTTGGCGATAGATGTGGGTAAATGAGTTGGTCAGGTTTTCTCCACCATTAGCCTCTATGAGCAGCACCTGTGGTACTGCCCCCTCCCCATGATTGTCTATGCCCGGCTCAGTGGATGTGCGCATGTGTGAGTGAGCACACCTGGGCCTGGGAGGCAAGGATAAACGGGTGGCATCACCCTGGGGGTGATGGGAAGAGACATGAGGAGGAAAGAATGCTGAGGCAGAGAGTAAGTCCCGAGAAGGTGGTGAAGATTCGTGGAGCACTGGGAGGCTCTGTTGCCTGCCTGTCTCCCAGTGCTCCTTCCTTGCCAACTTGAGTACCTTCCTGCACAATATGGTTAGTGGTGTTGCTGTTCTACTGGTAGGACCAGGATTCTAATTCCATCCTTTGCATTTAATATTTCGACTGTCCTGAGCAGTTCTAGCATTTATAAAATATGAGTACTTATCCTGATGCTCCTTAGTTTTCCAGTAGAGAAGCTGATAGAGTACTATTGTCATATTGTATGTTCATGCCAAATGCAGTACAAATTTCTGATGATATTTAATAACCTCAAAGTTTAGATTTCTACTAGGTGAGTAATCATCCTATCTGGCCTGGGGTTTTTCTGGGCTTAGCACGGAAAGCCCTGCCTCTCACAATACCCCGTAGTCTCAGGCATAGGGCCACCCTAAAGCATTTTCCAGATGATATGTCTTTTCAGAACTATCACAGTGAGCTGGTAGAATTAAAACGATTGTGGTTTGTCTTTCCAAAAGATCTCCAGTCCATCCCAGTCACCTAGACTTAACTTTGTTGATTCTATGACTACAAAGAGCAGGTCACAAGCCTTCTTCAGCTCAAGGATAAACTCAGCAAAACTCCTCATACAGCAATTATTCCCCCAGGATTTAGTGGTGAAACAGAAGTCTATGCGTTACATCCTTCTTTATTTATGATAAAAAAAATTGGGAATCAACTTAAATGTCCACAGTGGAGATTAATTTAGTGAAATAGTCTCTTCATCTAATGGAAGAATATGTAACCATTAAAATGACATTTTTGGGGGCAGACCAACAACATAAGAAAAGGCTTCTAATATAATATTAACATGATAATAGGTATAAAATTGCAACTGCTCCATAGGGGGGAAAAGAATGGAAGGAAATAGATGAAACATTTTAAATATAGGTTATCTCTAAATGGTCAGTATATATTTTATACTTTATAATCTGTGTAAGAAAATAATTACTGAGAAAACCATTAGCAGATCAGTCAGTTGTTCTTCAACATTAGTTGCCTAGAGAGCATGATTTCTAAGATTTCCTGGCTCTGCCTTCAAATATTTTGAATATTCTTCAAATATTCTTAAATTAAGTTCTGAGTGAGGTTCTGCAAACTGCAATTCAAACAATATCCCACAAGATTCTAATGTGTATGACATTAACTACTTAGGGAAACATTAATTGGCAGTAAGTTCACCTTTAAACTATTTGTTTGTTGTTTTATAGCACTTGGTATAACATGCAAATAGAAGAGGTGGTCCTATGATTAGTGGGGTGTTAAAGCACCCTGGCTGTATGGCCTGAGGTATCCCAGTCACTGATTATGATGTAAAGTTTTTATTGACTGGATCTTTATCCCTTTGTCCTGTGATCTACCGCTGAAGGATTACATTCAGAATCACTTTTGGAGATTTGCGATTGTGTACATACATGTACACACACACACTCACAGAGGGTTCCCCATGCCACAATCCAAAGCTCTGGCATCATCATTTGAGCAAGAGGTACATGTGTATGTTGACATAGTTCCACATCTGATTCTCACACTCACTCTTCCTCAGCTGCTATGGCCTGAGATTAAGTTCTTGCTAAAGCACAAATACATTTGGAAGGATAAAACTGTGAGGTTAACAAAAAGTATCTTCAGAATGCTGAATTTTTCAGGTCTATTCCTGAAAGTAGATTTTGATGAAGATGGAGGGAAAGAACATGAAGACTCCTTAGTACAAGAAGGAAGAATGATTTAAGAAAAGCAACAACAGTCATAAGAACTCAGTACTGGAAGTCCCCAAGCTCATCGTTTTTGCATGAACTTGCCCCTGGCATTGGAAGGGTGCTTTTACTAATTCCAAAAAATAATTAGGTGCTATTGGTGAGTAAAGTTTAAAAGTTAAATTGCTCACGTTTTAACAATAGCTGAATAGTCAATGCAGCAGAAAGCAGCCATTTCATTAGTGCTTTTTGCAAGACCAGTAAGTGGTTCATTATCAATTATGCAGCACTTATGCAGATTTGCTTTAGACTTACACCTCCAAGGCCACACGTCCCACATTTCTTAATTTTCTCCTGAATTTAAATGGTTGGTCTCTGATGTGTTCTCATTCCGACAAGGTGGGTCAGTTCAGAAGGGAAAGAGGCAATTTCTGCCACAAAAACTAGTTTTTAAATGGAATGCATTTTAACTTCTTACCTGCTAGGTTGCAAAGCTAGCTCACTCTTTTGAAGAATGAGGTGAGAAATAGATAAGTTTTCTAATGTCTGAGGTAGAGGTCACAGGAGCTTTTCATCAGAGAATAATAGTTGCCTCAGATGGGTCTGGTATCCCCTTGAAGACCAAGGAATGCTTGCAGTCGCGCTGTGTGGATGTCAGTGAACAGAACATAGTTTGGGCAGCTGTAATTTGTGCAAGGATTGTTCTGTATTGGGAAACTTAAACCTACTTTCTCATCTTCAGTTTACCAGACTGGGAAGGAGAATATTTCTTACAGACTTGTTATAAAACAGAATCGCTTAAATGTAAAAAAGACAGAGGAGAAGACTAATTGTTCTATAGACCTTGTTCATTCTTAAAAGAAATTGGAGTAATGAGAATAGGAAAAGGTCAGTTGGAAAGATAGTGCATGATTAAGTAAAGAATTAATCAGAATGATTCAAATCCTTCCCTCCACTTTCTGGTGTAGAGTGTGAAGTGACTCATGTTGAGAGGGCGAGTTAACAAAGGCCAGAGCAGTCTGGAGAGTCGAGAATCATTAAGTAGGGTGATTCCTGAATTGTTTGAGCCTTCCCTTGCATGGATTGTGGTCATGCCTGCTTGTCCCTGACCCAAGAAGCTTGTTATCTACACCTGCGCTGCTTAAGTTGCAGAAGTCCCCCTCTCCTACCTTCTCAGAACACCTGGAGCTCCCATGTTGCCCCTACATGTTCCTTTTCTCAGCTGGATCTGCACCTGCTTCCCAGACACCTCCAGACCTTATCACGGCCTCTAGATAAGCCCGGGTGCTGATCAAACGGCAATTTGCTTGCTCCTCTGGGTTCCATCACTTCTGTGAGGAACCTGACATTTTGCTGATGGTCTGACAAGTGCTGTAGGATATTAGGTTCAAAAAGAAACTTCTGTGACACCAGGACCAGTTTACAGTTGAGAAATCTGAGGTCCCCAAGGTGAAGATTATAATGCTGACACAGAAACGTAATGGACAACTTAAAATAGTATGCACTTTGCTATGTTATCATTTACTTCCCTGATCTTCCTGAGTGAAATAGGGAGATCATTGCCATTTTTATAAATTAATAACTGGGGCCTAGAGAGGTTAAATAATTCTTTTTTTTTAAAGCAATTAGAATATGACAATGGTTCACTCTGTTTGCATCCCAAGAGTATATGTAGTTCTTTTTCAACACTGGCAGATGTTCACAAGTGCCAGAAAGTGGAAAGTTGGTTTTGGAAGTAATGTCCTCCCTTGCTCTTCCCCCCAAGATCCTCTAGGATCTGGAGATATTTGGAAGCCAACCGGGGTTTGCCTAAAGACCTATCAGTGATCAGCTCTTACTTCATCCTTTTGTTTTGTGATGTATCCTGGTTTATCTAAACTTAAACTCAGCTCAAAAATCTACCTTCAATCTCAAATGCTACTTGCAGTCAATCTCGCTGTGCACCCTCATACCAGGCAACTTCTGATTGGTCTCTAGAGATTTATATTGAAACTTGACATAAAAAGGACTATAGGTTATTCTGGCCTATTTTACTTAGAATGGTGTGTTGCAGGTACATTCCTATTGCAGCATGTTTGTAGCTTCTCATTACTAACCAGCAATCCACT